>VWZG01003370.1:490418-545895 GCA_013396735.1 Grallaria varia | reverse complement strand
ACAGGGACAGAGGGGCCGGGCGGGTGTCGGCGGCTGCCCGGGAGCTGTGGCTGTCGCAGCGGGAGGAGGAGGAGGAGGAGGGCGCCCCAGGCGCGAGGAAGGGGCGGCGGCGGGGGCCGGGGGGCTCGGAGGTGCTGTTCGGGGTGGCGCCCTGCGCGCTGGCGCTCACGCAGCGCCGGAGGGACCTGCTCGGGCTGTTCCTCTTGCGGGGCGGGGGCTCCCGCAGGGCTCTCATGGGCGAGCTGGTGCTGCGGGCCACGGCGCGGGGGGTGCCGGTGCGCCACGTCCCGCGCAGGGAGCTGGAGCGGCTCTGCGGGGACCGGCTCCACCAGGGCGTCTGCCTGGAGGCCACCCCGCTCCGCTGCAAGAGCCTGCGGGACGCCGAGACACCCCCCGTGGGCGACGGAGAGGCTCGGGACCGGCAGCTGCTGTGGCTGGTGCTGGAGCACATCCAGGACCCCATGAACCTGGGGGCACTGCTGCGCTCCGCCTACTTCCTGGGGGTGGACAGAGTGGTGACCAGCCGCAGGAACAGGTACGGGAGTGTGGCTGCTCATGGAGCTCCTCTTGTCTTCCATCCTGCATCCAGGTCCCCACCTCGCCATCCAGGTCCCCACCTCGCCATCCAGGTTCCCATCCTGGATCGCTCAGCAGCTCTTTAAAGAGCTTTCTGGGGCTGGGCTGGAGAGCAGGGTTCTCGTGGCTGCTGCTCCAAGGGGCAGGCTGTGGGGTGTGGAATTCCAGCCTGGTAAAGAACCTCCCTGGGCACTTCTTGTTTTTAACCCATTTCGTGTTTCGCTTGTCCCGTGTGCACGGAGCTGCTGTGACCTGTTTCCTGGGTTAATTCTGAGCCCTCCTGCTCTTCGCAGGAAAACACATCCCTGTAGTGAGTGGGATCTGTGGTGGCCTGGTTGATGTCGGGTTGCAGAGGCAACAGAAGGAAATCCAGAACCAAACACCCGCCTGGGTTTCCTTTTTGGCCCTCGTGTGCCACTTTTCCTTCCTTTTCCCCTTGCAGCTGCCCCCTGACTCCCACGGTGAGCAAAGCCAGTGCCGGGGCGATGGAGGTCTTCGATGTCTACGACACGGATGATCTCCAGAGCTTTCTGAAGGTAGAACCGTCCACTTTCCCCCTCCTTTTTTTCCCAAGACAGCCCCAGTGTTGCAGAGGGAGGAGGTGCAGTGTCCCTTTGCTCCTGCTGTGCCCTCCCGTGTGCTGCCAGGGGTCTGTGCTGGGGGACCACCGGTGGCAGGCGTGCGCTCCCAGCCCCGTTCCATCGCCTGGGGATGGGCTGGGGGTGTTTTTCCTGGAAGCTGGATGGCTGGATGTCAGGATAACACTGCGGCTCTCCCACCCTGGGGCTGTGAGCTTCTCATTCCGGGACCTGCCTCCCTTCTCTCCCTGGGACCTGAGCCTGGAGCATGGCAGAGGCAGCATCCCAGGGCCCAGGCACATGATGGCAGCATTGGGCAGCCTTTGGAGCAGGGAATAGAGGAGAAACCGGAGCTGCTGGGAATGTTTTGATGCTGTACCTTTGCAGGGAGGTGAGACAGGACCCTTCGCAGAACGTGATGCAAAAGGAAAGGGAGCGCATGTGGAAAAACAGGATTTAAACAGAATCAGGCACAGGGATGTGACTGTAAAGTGACACAGCGTGTCCGTGCCCTGGAATTGCTCCACGTGACTGCCCTGACCCCTCGTGGGGGGTCACCTGTGGGGACCACGTGGGCACTGTGTGCCCGAGGGAGCTGCAGGATCCCCTGTTCCTGTGGGGTCCCCCAGACCTGGGGGACAGTGGGACTGGGGGCAGGACGGAGGCTGCAGACCCTCAGGGGAATGAGGACACCCCATCCTGGGGTCATTGTGGACCTCTGTCCCCTTGAGGATGAGCTTGTCACAGTGTGGTGTGGCCTCGGGGAGAGGAAAGGCTGGACTCTGCCCACTTGGGTGCTAGAAATGGGTCTATGGCAGCTGGAGCTCTGGGTGATGGGGAAATGAAAGATGCATAAAATACATTGATATTTAATTGAAAAGCTGGAAGAACCACTTTGTTACTGTAAAGCTTGAATTATTAACAATTAGAGCCATTGCAGCAGTTCACTTGATTGGACCTGGACTCACTGGCCTCACCCCTGGCCTGGCCTGGCGGAATAAATTCGATAAAACGTCATGTAGAAAGTGCCAGTTTCCCAGGAAATGAAGCTGGCAAGAAGCAGCAACTCTTTTAGTGTTAAAACAGATTTCCACCACAAATAATTAGGGCTCTTTTTACCGCGGTGCAGGAGGGAGGTCTGGTTCTCTGGTTATGGGAGTGTTGAGTGCCCTGCCTTTTGTGTGAGCTGAATTTTGGCACGTGAGTTTGCAGATGTCACTGTGGGCTTCTGGTGGTTGAACCTGCCCTTGAGAACATCCACTGCACTGCTCTGTGCATTAGCCTTATGCTAATTTGTTTAACACTACTCTTTTTGTATGCTTTCCTGGCAAAAAAACCTTCCTAGAACTGTTGCGTGGGCAGAAAAAGCCCCACTTTTCAGTTGCTGTTTGTTTGTTTACTGAACTGGAATAAATGCCAGATGGAAAATTACTTTTTTTATAATTTTTTTTATTCTTCTTTTGTTGTTGTTTCTTAAATCAAGGTTTGTATGCTGATAGTGAGAGGACTTCAGTGGTAAAAATTCAAGGGATGCAAAATAAAAAAAAAAGATATAGAAAAACCAGTCAGCTTAACTGAAAATGTAAAAAAAAAATCCCAGTGTCTTTTCATACATGACTTACTTTCTTTTTAAGCTTGGAAAGTTGGTTACACATTAATATTTGTTTCTCTTTCTAGGCTAAAAGTGCAGAAGGCTGGGAAGTGGTGGGAACGGTCAGCAAACCTGAGGATGTGGAAGATGTTCCTGTCATCAATTGCTTGGAATTTCGGTGGGATAAACCCGTTATTATAGTAATAGGTATTTCAATTTGCAGAGCTGTGGGCTGGGTGGGAGTGCAGGTGGGGGATGTTTCACTCCAAGGCTGCAGGTCTGTTACGTGACATCACACTGTGGAAAAGAGAAGCTGAGCAAGAATCATGGAATGACGTGGCTGGGAACGAAATTGTGCTCTGTGCTGCTCTGGAGCCTGTCCTGGAGCCCCCAGCCTGGATTTGCTGTGTCAGGGAGCCCCAAAGGTTTGCTCCTGCTGTGATGGTGGATGGTGCCATGTCCTTCTCTGCCACGTTTCCTCTTAAAAAAGCAGGAATGTGTCGTGCCCAGGTCCGGAAAGGACCACGAGGAGCTCTTGTTTGGCACGGTCTGAACGCACAGTTGGGCTTTGTGGCACAGAGAACACCCCAGAGAGCAGTCAGTGGCTGTTCTTGTGCGGGCAGGAGGTGTTGGGTGCAGGGGCAGGTGTCACCTCTCCACTCTTGGAGCAGTGGGTGCCACTTCCGTGAGCCCCTGACCCAGGGAATTCCTCCAGGCTCCTGGTCCCTCAGTGCAGAGGATGCTGGCAAAGGATGCTGCTTTTGTGGGTAGAGTTTGGGCTGGTGCAGCCTTCCAGGAGCTGAAAGGAAAGGCAATAATGGCTTTGTGGCAGCCAGAGGAAGAAATTCCCTCTCCAGGCCCCCGTGTGTGGCCGTGCAGTGTCCCCCCACTTCGTGTCACCTGGCACAGGAGCTGCTTTGAGCTTTTAGGCTTGGAAGTCGTGCTGGCAACGAGCCGTGGAGGGGCTGTAATCCTGCCCCGTGCCGCGGTTATCTTGGCTCGGAAGGCATTCCTTTAATTAAAATGTTTATTGAACTCCTGGAAATACTGACAAGACAACGCTGCAAATCTGGCATCTCGACAAGACGTGTGGGGCTGTGTTACAAAGGGGAGCAGGCAGGCTGGCAGCGCTGCTGATGCACCACAAGGAAATGCATCCCAGGAACGGCGACAACACCCGGAGAGGGGAAGGGGGTGAAAGTGGCAGTGGTGCCGTTACCTTGAGTTATGGGAGATTTCTCCAGGAAAAAGTCCAAATATCCTTTTGTCAGGGGAGATTGGAGGCTGATTGGTAGATGCATGAGCAGAGCTCCCGGACCTTGCAGCAGTAATGATTTCAACTCTCTGCTGAGCACTAACTCTTCACTGGAAAGAAAATTGAACATTACAGGCGTGTGATGCTGAGGTTGGTGGGAGAAATGTCCTCCATCTGAATATGTAGCGTTCCTGGAGCTGCAGAGAGCAGCAGAGATAATTCAGCCTGGGAGTGAGTTTCCTGGCACCACACAGATTGCCTTGGAAGTTAAGTGCTTGCAGACTCCAGTTCACCCTCCTGGCATCCTGGCTGGCTTGGCAGAGAGGGATTTGGACAGTCCAGCTTCACGATGTCTGCGCTGGAGTCATTGCTGGAGGTGACAGGCAGGCTGGCTGCCCTCCGGACTGGGAGCCTGCTGGGAGCTGGAACAGATGGGGAGCATTTAGATGGCTGAGTGGGAAGAGTTTCTGGGTCCTTTGTTGGTCTTAGACCCTCAGCCTGTGGCTCGGGGTTTAAGGCTGTTGGTGGAGTTGATGGTTTTATGGAGATGCTCATTCTGCGCATTTCTCTGCTGCTGCCTGGGCTGGAGCTTGCTGCTCTGGGAACTGCAGTTGGTGGTGGTGTTAGTTGTAAATGGGGCAGGAAACGTGTCTTATCATTTTACCAAGCTCTGATTCCGGGCTCTGAAGCCTATCAGTGAGGAACAAAGCTAAGAGAAGTTAAAGATCTGAAATGGGGCATGTTCCGTTCACCAGTATAAACCAGGATTTAACCTGGGTCAGTCAATGCTCCCTCCCTCGTGTCACACCGTGCAAGTCTTTTTGCCCTGAATTTATGGTTCCTAATTATTTTAAGCAGCTAGATCCATAAAAAGCTTTGTAAAAGCTGGAAGCAAAATTGGTACCTTTATTAGGAATCGTGAGGCCCTTCTCAGGGGCAGGAGAGGATTGCTCCAGGAGCCACTGCACCTCGGGCAATTGCTGCTGTCCCAGTTGGAGAGTCCCAAGGGAGTGTGGTTTGAGAGGCTCGGGAGGCAAATATGACTAAGTTGTAAAACTTTTCTACGTTGACTCAGGAAAAAGTAGGATACTGTTTTTTGGGGGGTTTTAAGCATCCCTGGAGAGCCACGGTGTAGTGATGAAGAGGCAGGCTGGGCTCCCAGCATGCTGAGCCTGTTCTGCCAGTGGTCTTTGGAAGGAGCTGGTGGTTCCTGCAGCTGTGTAACTGTCTGTGTAGCTCTAAAGAAAGAATTCTTTGGGGAGCCAAGCGGGCTGGGAGGTCCATGGCCCTCTGCATTTTCACTTGTCTGCGCACAGGATTGTTTAAAGCCTCTCCCTTTCCATTTCCCTTTGTGACAGTGTGAGTCAAACAACTACTAATGACCTGGGATAGATTTCAACTCTGTTTCACCAGTGTATCAGCCCAAACGTATCAGGGCTGTTGGATGGTTTAACAACTAATCAATTGAAGCCTCTGGTTAAAGTGTCTGCATGCACAAGTTGTGCCCAGCCGGTGGTTTGTGTGCTGGGAAGGCTGAACCCGTCACTGTCACTAGGGAGGTGGCATTTGCTGGACCAGAGCAGTTCTGGGGCCTCCTGCCTGCCTTGTCCCAGTGCCAGCAGCTCTCTGTTGGCACAGCAGGGGCTCTCTGTGCTCCGACAAGGCTCTGTGGCTCGTGCAGGTGGCTTGCACAGGCATTCCTCAAAAACACTTCAGACGGTGGAGAACAGATCCAGGGAGACTGGAAGGGGAGGTATTGAGGTGCCTGTGTCACTCTGGTAGCTCTTGGCTGTTGGTGTTTGGGAGCTGGTGAGGTCCTGGCGAGCCGAAGAGGAGGGTGTGGGTGTGACAGAGCGTTAGCAAGAGCTGGGCTGAGGAGGGGGGACAGGGACAGCCGTGAGCTGAGCTGAGCAGTGCCTTTGTCCCGCAGGCAGTGAAGGGGAGGGCCTTTCCCTGGAGACACAGCTGCTGTGCCATCGGATGCTGGCCATCCCCCCCGGCAGGGCGCTGCACCCCGGCATCGAGTCGCTCAACGTCTCTGTCGCCACTGGTAAGAGCAGTTCTGAGCATGAAGGCACTGAGCTCCAAACCTCTGTGTGCAAAAACCAAACATCCAGCCCCCCCGGAAAGATTTTCTTGTGGTTTAAAAAATAAAAAAAAAAAAATTTGTAATACTTATTTATTTTTACTTTCCTACAGGTATCCTGCTGCACTCCATCTGCAGCCAAAAACGGAGGCACGGAGATTGAAATCCTCTTTGAACTGGTGGGGAAGGATGTGCTGCTCGGGGTGGATATGGAAACGATCTTCCCAGGGCCTCCACCATCTCCCCACTGATCTGAGCTGCGTCTTGGCTCGTGCAGGATGGCACCAGGTCCTGGCTCAGTGCCCGAGGCAGACACCTGGTGCCCTGGGTAACACCTGGGAGGAGCAGCTCCAGGGAAGGGACACCGAGCCAGGTGTGCAAAGCTGTGTCCTTCAGTTCTGGCAGGAAGACACCCAGCGATGGCTGTGAGCTCCGTGCTTGTTGCAACGGGGGGACTTTGTGCATCACTTGAGCAGTGGGGAGATTTGGGGCTGTAGGTGAAAGTGCTGCCACTGAGCCCTGCCCTGTGCCCACCCTGAGCCCACCACCCACCCACCCCCTCTGCAGTGAGAGGGAGCTGTGGTTTGGAACCCTCCACGGGGACTTCTTCACGAGGAGGGGGTTTCTCTGGTTTTTGGGTGTAAACCAGGTGTGCAGCCCTTCCAAGGGTTGGACAAAACAGCTGTAGTGGGGAAAAAAATGCAGCCCATGGAAATAAAGCTTCTGTCAAGTTTGGCTGGAGGCTCGAATCAGTCCTTTTTTGTGTCACACAGAAATCCAGTGTGTGATTGGCAGAACAGGGCACTTCCTTCAGGTGGGGAGAGGGATCGGGAGCTTTTGCTCTTCTTCCAGGAAAGTTTCCTTTCCATGATGGGCCTGATCCTACTGGATGCTGAGCTGCCTCAGCACCACCATCCTGCTGATGCCATTGGGGCTGAGGTGGCTTCTTTTTGCGAATTTCCTGGTTGAAAACCAGACTGGCCAAACTATCAAGAACCAAAAGAACGTTATCACTTAGCACCTTAATTATTTTATTTAGCTACCGTGGCCCTTTGCATAGGATTCCTCATTAACACTTAATTTACTGTGCCCTTTAGGGATAATTTCAAACAATTCTGCTTAGTCTGCCCCCTCCCCCACTTCCAAATGAACAAGTAAATCACTCTGAGTGACTAATTAGGACTTTCCTTTGAGCTAAATTATGTCTGTAAACTGCTCTGTGGGTGTGGAGGTTTTCCCCCACCCTTGGGAGGGTCTGGCTGGTGGGTGCTGTGGGACTGGGGACACCCCAAGTGCCAGGGGTGGGGGACAGGACAGGACCAGGAGCACTTGAAAGGTGTCCAGGACTGGCTGCTGTGGCTGTGATGGAGAGGGTGCCTGGTGTGGTGACAGGTGTCCTGAGCTGTGGAGAAGGACAAACCCCAGATCTCTCTCCAATGGCTGTCGTGCAAACGGAGCTCCAAAGGGGAGCTGGGAGCTGAATAACCACGAGCTGCTGCACTGTGGGGTGACAGCTGATGCATTTTGGGGACTCAGTGTGCCCTTTTCTCTTTCTTAAAGCAGAAATGAAAAGGCTGGAGGCCTCTGCGTGGTGCTGCTGGCCAGCTGTGGGTGCCCCAGCAGAGGGTGCCCGTGGCTCAGATTTGCTCATTTTTCAGAGGAACGATTCAAAGGTTCAGCACTTGGGTCCAACTGAATCCTTCCTCTGGAGCAGTGGGGACCAGGGCAAAGCTGTTTCTTTATTCTTGATCTATAGGTAGGTATATTTATTTCCCATCTCACTGGTGCTTCTGCCTGTCTATTTATTTATTTTTAATGTATTTGAGCAGAGCTCTAAGGGAGGAGGCACTTGGTGGCTTGGTGTGCTTGGGAAAGCCGGGTGCTGTCAGTCTGTGCTCAGCCATCTGCTCAGCCCCTCTCACCAGGAGGCAGGTGAGTAACCACAGAATAGCTACTTTCCTTTTGGAAGGCTCCCAAAAAGCTTGGAAGCCTCCGTGCCTGCAGCAGCTCTGCCAGCACTGAGAGGCACGTTGAAGTTCCTGCTTGTCCATCACTCCAAGAGCCCTGTGAATTTCCCAGTCCTGCATCTGCAGAGTGCCTTGGTTTGGCACTGGAGCATCAGCCAAGGCTTCCTGGCAGTTGCCTGAGGCTGGAATGTCCTGAGGCAGGAATGTGAGCACATTCTGGGGCTGCACCTCTGGCTTTTCTGCTTGAGAGCCTTGACACAGGCACTTGTGGGTGCGTCCCGCTCTGCCCAGTTATCCCATTGATAAATGGGGTATCAACATTGATATCAACTCTGCCCAGTTATCCCATTGATAAATGGGGTATCAACATTGATATCAACTCTGCCCAGTTGATCCCACTGATAAATGGGATATCAACGTTGATATCTACTCTGCCCAGTTGATCCTGTTTCCCTCAGTGGGAAGTTTGAGCCTCTCTTCCTCCCCCTGAGATCCACCTGCCCTGACTTCTGGGTGTCCCTGCTGTGTCCTCC
Organism: Grallaria varia; assembly: GCA_013396735.1. Taxonomy (NCBI): domain Eukaryota; kingdom Metazoa; phylum Chordata; class Aves; order Passeriformes; family Formicariidae; genus Grallaria; species Grallaria varia. Next base: position 537,309 of record VWZG01003370.1, on the reverse strand, counting down.
TGCCCCAGCTCCATCCGGAGACCTCTGCACTCCCAGCGCTGGAGCTGGAGCTTTGTGCTCCATGACGTGCCCCGATCTAATAAATGCAATCCATTAATTGGATCATTGCCTGCTTCTCCAGCTAATTTCCCAGATATTTTTAAATGTTAAAATGTAGTTTTTATAGTCTTCCATTATTTTTAGCCTTAAGCTTGACTATAATTGTCCCTGTAATGTAACTGTAAAAAAACTCCCAGCTTTATATCATAAAGGAGGACATTAATTGTCATTTTTTGTGTACATCAGCAAGATCAAAACATGTTTCCTGATTACTTCTGTTTGTTCACAGAGCCTCTTTGATATTTAGATATGAATAAAGTGTGTGTGTAATTTGAAAGTCAATTCCTTCCCTCCCTGCTGCTTGTCATGGATTCCTCTCAGAGGCTTATTTACCAAATTGATTTTAAAATTTACTAATTGCCCTTCCAGAATGATTTCTCAATAATCAAAGTGTCTCTAAGCGCAGCGGCAAAATATTTGCCCTCCTTGGTTTGGAAGATGAGTTCTTCTCTTCGGACAGGGGAGAAGGGGGACCCTCTCACCTCCCCAGGGAGCAGGGGCTGTGAGAGCAGCTCAGCTCCCGCCCCACGTTTCCCTTCAGTGCCCAGATTATCAATGCCACCCAAAACATCCCATCCCATCGAATGCATTCCCGGCTCCCAGCGAGGTTTCGGAGGCTGGAAGGGCTGTGGGACCGGGAGCAGCTTTCCCTGTGCCCAGCTGGAGTGGGGGCACAGCTGGAGGGAGCAGGAGCTGGGAATGCTGCCCACGGGGCACCTCTGGAATTCTGCACCACAGCCCCGAGCCCCGTTGGTAAATGTAATCAACCTTGAGGTCTTGTTACTTCCACAGGTGCAATTAACATTACCATCTGCTAATCCGTGATTAACGATGTTTACAAATATGCTACAACATGTTAAAATGTGCTGGCACTCCTTGTTTTGTTTTTTTTTCCCTTTTCCCCTTTTTTGCATCTCCCCTCTCCCTGTTCCAGCGCAGCTGGTGCTGCCAGCAGTGGCACGGGAGGGCTGTCCCCATAGAGAGCTCCCTGCACCCCCTCGTTAATTCACAGACGTTTTGTTTTCCTTATTTAAAAGTGCTGCTAAAACTCCAAAGCAGCTGCAGGAATGACGAGTTCGAATCAGAAGGTCGGTGCTGCTAAACAGCATTTAATTGCAAGGGGGTTGAGGTACAAACTGATGAAGCTGAATAATAAAACTTTGTGGGGAGCGACATATGGTGCAGTTTAAAGTAAATTTTTATCGATCATCCCACAACTGATGCGTTAATGGGATGGCAGTCGTTGCTTTGGGTTTGATATCAGCGTGGAGTTTTAATAATGTCACACAGGAATATTGTGGAGGGGTTTATAATTCAAAAAAAAAAAAAAAGTGCTTTCTATTAACTGCCTTTTTCTTTTCCAGGAGAGGGGCATACATTACCTGGCTGCTGTGTGTCCTCCAGATCTGGGTTACATGTAATTGCTGGGTAATTGGTAGAACCATGTAAAAGCCATGGCATTTGCCAGTAAACCCTCCTAAGTTACCATGAAATTGAAGTGTGAGATTTATTCTCTCCCACACCTGCTGCCCTGGTGTGGTGCACGGGCAGGTTCGGTCACTGCGGGGGCGTTTCTGTGCCGCGGGTGATGCCCACGGGGTTGGGGTTTGGCACCGGTGGCATCCCAGGGCTGGGGCACTGCCTGGCGCCTGGAGAAGGGTTGTTGTGCTCCAGGAGAAGGGGCTTGAACCTGCCTTGGGGTTATCCACAGAAACACAGAATGGGTTGGCTTGGGAGGGACCTTAAAGCCCACCCAGTGCCACCCCCTGCCATGGGCAGGGACACCTTCCACTGTCCCAGGTCACTCCAACCTGGCCTTGGACACTTCCACGGATGGGGCAGCCACAGCTTCTCTGCCCAACCTGTGCCAGGGCCTGCCCAGCCTCACAGGGAGGAATTTCTTCCTAATATCCCATTGAAATGACAGCTATTAATAATCTAATATGTATAGATTAGAATTAATAATAATGTAATAATACTCTAATTATTACAGCTGTTTCAAGGCCCAGCTCGAAATGATGGAGGTTTGGAGGTAGCTGAAGAAGTTCTCATGTTTTCAATGGACAGGGAATAGTAATTACACTAATGATGCTTTTTGAAGCCTGCGGAGATGCAATATTTGTCAGAACACCAGGGCTGCACCCACAGGTCTCCTGTGGTTTGGCTTCCAGGGAAGTAGGATGTCCAAATCTGTTCCCAACCTGCAATCCCTGTGATTTAACCCCTGCTCTGGGTTGGAGAACTCCAGCCCTGGGCGGGTGTGTGGCCTCACCAGGAGGAGCCTCCTCAAGAGTTTGTCCCTCTGAAGGGGGAATGGGAACCGTGTGGGTGGGTCAGTGATGACTCCTCATTCCCCATCACTTCCACGTGGCTTTAAACTCGGGCAGCACTAATTGCCTCGATTCTGATCAATAGTTTGATATGCTTTTGATGCCTCAGGGCTTTTGATTTTTGATTTTTTTAATTTTGTAGATTTTAGAAGTTGTAGCTCAGTAGCTTAATGTCTGCACACACCAACTCCATCCTATTTCAATCCCTCAAAATTGCAGTAGCTGTTTAGTCTTCATTTCAAGGTAGAATTGCAGAAAGACACCACAAGGCCTGCACCAGAAGATAAGAACATGGACAGAAGGACCTCCAAATCCAGGACTTTGGAAGGGCTCCAAGGACCTGACGTGCTGTGAGGGAGACGGAGATGTTGAAAGAGGGGTCCCAAACCCCCAGACTCAATTCCCAGTGGGGTGTGCTGGAGGAGGAACGGGGCAGGACTGACGGGGGTGGCACAATGGGATTGGATGGACATTATTATCAAATCCTGGAACCAGGGTCAGAGGGTGCGCGCGTGGATATGGATCCCTGGGGCCTGGGGGCTTATTGAAGTTTCTGCTCTCTTTATCTTATCTCCTACTAAATTTGCCTGGAGTTTTTTTTCCTCAGTCCTTTAAGACATCACTTTAAAACTGTAACAGGAGGCCGTGAATTGATGCGAAGTTAAACCCGCCAACTTTAAGGTTTTTTTGCTTGTTTGTTTGTGTGTTTTTTCAAGGTGGCCTGTTCAGGACGCTGCGAACTCAGCAGTGTGTGCCCGGCCCCTGGGAAGTGGCAGCTCTGCTGAGTCCTTGGGAGATGTGCACATCCCATCCCGCTCATCCCACGGACCCAGCCCCGACCCCGCCGCGGGCTCTGGCACAGGGGGAACCTGCAGTGCCTGAACTCGGGTACAAACCTCCTTTCTGAACGGTTTTTAAAGCTAAAGCTGCCTTTGAAAGGTTCGGGCAGGAGATGAGAGCCCACCCAACGCCGTGGGTTCAGGGTCCTGGGGAGGTGTCACGGGAACATCCAAGACTGTCCCCAGGGAGTGGGGACAGGGGATGGTTCAGCCCCTCAGCAACCCCCCACTGCCACCTCCTGCTCCCTCCTGTGCCAGGACTTTGGGGAACAGCCCCTTTCCCTGCCCTGCAGTGCGACAGTGGGTGGGACGGGGCAGCTGGAGGGGGACACGGGAGCTGGGGGGTCCCAAGGGGACAATGAGCAGCAGAGGGTGGGGAGATGCTGCAGGATGGGGGTGGTCCCGAGGGCACGCTCGTATCAAGGAATGGGATAAAATCATACGTTAAATATACATGGCACAGAGTTATAGCAGGGAGAGTCACCCCTTTTCCATCTGGGATCGTTCCTGGTGCACAGGCTCCATCCCAGCACTTCTGGGGGAACTGGGGAGTTTTCCATCCCTGGTCCAAGCTGCTGGCACAGCTCCATCACTGTCCACTGAGCATGGGGCAAATTGGTGCCAAGAAACCCATCTCGAGCCCCCCACTCCCCGGTGGTCCCACAGGGGGGGTGGGAAGTTGGGGAATGGTTAAAAATAAGGGGGAATGCAAGAGTGGTTGGCATTCCCTGGCAGAACAAATGAGGTGGTGGCAGCTTTGCCAGCCCTCATTAGCACCTTCCAGCAAGGCACAGCTTATTCCAACTGTATCCCAAGTCTTCTGCTGGTGATTGCATCTGTGCCTAATATGCATTTTTATATAAACAAGGGTACTAAATGGCCTTTCACTTCCCTCTGTAATGTCTTTTTTAATGGAAGGTCCTGAATTAAGAACATATATATATGACTCTAAGAATTTTCTAAGTGATATTGAAAACCTATTGTAAAGTAGGATTTCTCCTTGCAAAATTATTTTAATGAGGTTCCAGTTTATTTTCTGGCTATATTTTACTTATTTAATCCTCCAGAGGGGCTTTTCAGAGGCAGCATCTCATTTTCAATGCAACTATTCTTAACATTAGGGAAAACTACCTTTCTGAAATGCATGAAGGGAAAAAAAAACCCCGAACCAGAGGAAGATGTACGAGATAAGAATAAACTTGAAAAGCTTTGAGGTGGTTTATGGCTTCTCTGGAAAGAATAACAGTTCATGTATTTTTGTTATGGTGTGGTTTAATGATGCTTGCAGAAAAAAGATAAGGTAGAAATGGAAATATAAAATTAAACCAGCAAAGTGAATGTGATTATTTTAGTTACCAGTATTACCTGGGGGAAATGCTCTTGGGGTTTTTTATCTAGACTAAATATTTGCTTTTCTAAAAGGGAAGGCCCTCTGCATCTCCCAGCAGGAGGGTGGGACGGGGAATTTTCCTGTGGTCCAGCAGCCGTGAGAGGATGGAGGAGACTGTGCTGCTGCCCCACAGCAGGTTCAGCACAGCCCCATCCCGGGGATGCTCCTGGCACGGGGCTGGTGTGCCCATGGCTATGCCAGTGCCAGGGATGAGGAGGATGAGGAGGTGACCCCAAAAGTGGCTTCACAGCCTCCCGCTGTGCCACTGCAGGTGCCCCGGGCAGGATGGGCCACGAAGGGCACCCGGTTCTCAGTGATGTGTGTGCTCAGGGCAGCACTGGGCTGAGCTGGAGCATCCTGGTTCCTGCGCTGGGATCTGGGCATGGCTAATTCCCTGGGAGGCACAGCCTTGTCCCATCCTGCCCCATCTCATCCCTACCCTCTCTTTGTCCCCCTCCCCATCTAATTCCCTGGGAGGCACAGCCTTGTCCCATCCTGTCCCATCTCATCCCTGCCCTCTCTTTGTCCCCTCGCCATCCCTGGCCCTGGGTGCAGACCTGGAGCCCCTGTGGCAAAGCACTCAAACACTGTCCCAGTCAAGAGCTCTGGGACTTCCCTGGGCAGCTCCACAGGTTCCCAGTCCCAGCTGGGGAGCGGGTGTGGGATCGTGCTGGTCGTGCAGTTTGGTGGGGGCTCAACAGGATCAGCCAAACCCAGTTCAGGTCTGGCACAACAGGCACGACCTGGGCTGAGCGTGGTCCGGAGCATCCCCCTCCAGCCCCGGGTCATGAGAGGTAAACTTGAATGGAGCCTGATGTGTGGCCTTGGGCCTCGCTGGGTAGTTAATTTTTCAATTTCTTCCATGGGCCTGGAAGAGCAAAAAGTTTGTTTGTAATTAAAATACTTGGAGGTTTATACTTTAATTCAAATAGCTGAAAAGAAGCAGTTTCTGTGTAGGTTTCTTCAGTATCAGAATCTAAACCAGATTATTATGTAAATTTTTTCGATCCTAAATTCATTATAATATTCAATTTCAGGAAATGCTCTTGACCATCTGCTGCTGCTTGAAGAAATGAGTCTTGGAGATTGTTTACTACCAGAAGTATTGTAGGTATTTAGGTTTGATCAGTGTGTGAGGGCAATGCACTGATTTCTGAGTCTGGTTATATAAATCCGGAGCGTTGAGGCCACGAGCTGAGCGAGTCGGAAAGTGCATCCCCAACGGCAGCAGGTTCTGCTCTGCCAGTGCCCCAGCTCATCCCAGTTCATCCCAGCTCATCCCAGCTTGTCCTGGTGTCCCCACTGCGGTGCCCCGTCTGTGAGCAGGGGGCTCTGGTCCTTCTCTCTCTCCTAGGGAGGCAGTCTGGATTAATTCCTGCTCTCGGGGAAAAGTGGTTTGAGGTCCCTGGGATGGAAAACAGAACTTGCTGTTTGTTGTACCATCCCAGGTTGCCCAGGGTAGCCACGTCTGCCCCCCAACTTTCTCTCCTGATGACCAGAGTGGGTGGGGCAAAGCCCTTGTCCCCCAGTGGTGCCACTGAGCCCTGCTGATCTTCATTCTGTTTTTCCCGTGTTTTGCCACCAAACTCGTGTGCCATGAGCAGCACCTGAAGTCCCTGAGCGGTGACAGGGATGTGCAGCCAGTCGGGCTGGCATCCCAAGGCGCTGCTCTTCCCAGCTCCCAGCACTGGCTTTTCCTGCCGTTATTCGCTCTCTGTAAGCCGCTAAAAGATGCTGCTGCCCTCCTGCTCGCTCCTGCACCTTTGGGGTCGGCTTCAGATGGACGAGGAATGTACTAAATGTGGTTTCTTTCTTCTTCCACCGTGGCCTCGCTCAACAAGTGCAGCACCCACGGGGCCGGCGGCAGCTGCCAATCGATCAATCGATCGATCAATCGAGGCCATTCCTGCCCTTCCCGGCCACTGCTCCCGGTATTGACGGATCGAGCGGGGCCGGGGCTGGGAAGCACCGGCTGCTGGCAGGGGATGGGAAGGGGCCACCACAGGGGCATCCCCAGGGCTCTGCTCCCCCTGGACCGAGGGCAGAGCATCACCGGAGCATCCTCCCGGCACAGGGATGCTGCTGCTGGGACAATGTCCCTTAACGCCGAGTCCTGGGTGGTGTTTGGGAGGGCGAGCTGTTAGCGCGGTGGAAGAGGCTTTGGAAGGGCACTGGTGTCCCTCTGGGGCAGGGTCTGTGCACGGGGGGTGTCTGTGGGTGCCAGCAGGGCTGTGATGGGCGGGCACAGCAGTTCCTGGAGGGGCAGATGCCGAGGGCTCCTGGCACTGCTCACAGAGTGGAGTAACCTCCAAGCATGGCCCGAGGTCGGTGTTTGAGCAAACCCGGTGGCTCTACGGGGCTCGTCCGCACTGCCAGCAGCACGTAGGAAGGAGGAATATTGGTGTGTGGCCTGAAGATGTGCCGGGGGGCAGTTGGGTTGGGTATCAGGAAAAGGTTCTTCCCCCAGAAGGTGGTCAGGCACTGAACAAGCTCGCACGGCCCCAAGGCTGCCAGAGCTCAGGGAGTGTTTGCATCGTCCTCTCAGGGTCAGGGTGGGATTGTTGGGGTGCCAGTGCAGGGCCAGGAGTTGGACTGGATGATTCTTGTGAGTCTCTTCGGGATATTCTCTGATTCTATGTGGATCTATGGGACAGGGGCTGTTCAGCAGTGCTTGGATGAATATTGGAATATAGAGTATGACAGAGAGGAGTGTTTTGCTCCTGTTGTTGTTCATTCATGAACAAAGTCTGAAACCAGCGTTTTCTCATCTGGAGCTGTCCCAGGCTCCAGCATTCCAACCCTGGTGATCACTAATTGCCTTATTTCCCCTCCTTCAGGGAAATTTTAACTCTTGTCCTCTGCTGCTGAGTAGATCCTTAAGCCGGTAATAACGTGAGACAGAGGGAAATGATCGGCCTTGTCCTGCTCCCTGGCTGAAAACCACCGAAGTATTACAGCAAAGTATTAAGAAGGTATAAATTTGCATACAAATGATGTTGCTGCTGCTGCGGGATTTGGTTTCAGCAGGGTGCAAGGGAAGGTGTGGGCACCTCATGCACTCTTCTTTCCCTTTTCCCCCCCTCTCCGAGCCCCCAGCAGCTGGGACGCCTCTACCTGCTCATATCCCTGGGATTGCCTGGGATGGGATCCCTGCAGCCAACAGCCACTCTGGTGGCTCAGTCCCCTCTGAATGTCCTAATCCCCGGTGGGGAGGGGAGGCTGAGGCTGGGGGACCCTCCTCTGCTGCCCCGGGATGCTGCGGGGGCGCCGCGTGGGTGCTGTGCTGGGGTGTAACTCCGGGGGGGGACACGGGGGGACCACGGTGGCCTTTGTCTGCCTGTGCCAAACAGATGTGAACAAACCCAAGTTCGATTTCCAAGACCGCCTGGGGAATATCACTAACTAATTATAGAAAACAGAAGATGCGCTCCCCTCCTCTTGCATTTTTTGATAAACATTGTCTCCTCTCAACAGCTGAGTATTTAATTAGTGTTGATTGTTGTTCGCGTGTTCAATAACCACTCATCAGGAGGGGGGTGTGCGCTGGGGCAGCGTGGCCCGGAGCACAGCGGAGCAGAGGGTGTTCATAATTAAGGATGCAATTTATTTGAGTAAGTCATGTGTACAGCACCCTGTGTTTTAGGTTAATTTTCAAGGTTAAAGGGTAAAAAAAAGAGAGATGGCTCACAACTTTGGTGGATGAGGAGCGATGGGTGGAAAATCAACACTGAAAACTGTGCAGGGAGGGATATGTACGTATATATGTGTGTATTCACACAGACATGCACGACACAGCCAAGCCTCTGTGTGTGTACGTGTGGCTGTGGGAATGTTCCTGTGCGGCTGTACAACTTTCCCAATGGACTGTGCCCATATCCCAAGTTTTGTCTGGAAAATACTGCCTGGTGGAGTTGGGCTCTCCAGCTGTGGAAAGGTTCCTTAGGAAGCAGGTTGAATCACAAAGGAAGATCAGCTTTTTCTTGGCGCTGCTGGGTGTGGGAAGGGCTGAGGTTCCCCAGCAGTGAGGATTTATCAAATCCTGCCTCGTGCTCGTATTTACCCAAGGAATGCGCACCAACACCCCTGTACCGTGGCAGGCAGGGATTTGGCTTTGCTTTCCAAGCACCACATGGATCGCTCCCATTTAGGGAAGGAGAACTAAACACTGTGGGTTTAAAGGCTGTCTGGAGATGTGGGATGAACTGGGACAAGCTCTCTCTCTTCTCTATTCCCAGTGCAACCACATGCCATCCAGAGCAGGGCAGTGAAGGTTTAAGGGGTGCAGGAGTGTCCCTTTTGCAGGGACATGGAAGTCCCTTCTCGTAGTTTCAGGGACATCATGACCACTGTGTGTGACCCTCTGAACTGGGCAGGACTCATCCAGGTCCTCCACAGCACTGGGAGGGCTCTAGCCCAGGGGGAGGGGGACAAGCCTTGGGGACAGTCCCGTCCCCTGCATGGCCCCTTCCCTGCTGACGCTGGGAGGGGGAGCAGCAGCTAAACTAGTAAATAAGCAAATGCCCGTCTCCTCCGTGCGTGGTTTCCCCGGTATTTATTCCCCTGTTTCCCCCACTGTCCCCCTGACAGCCGTGATGGAGCTGTCATGCTTTGGTGGCCACCGGCACCTGTTCTCGGCGCGTTAATCTCTTGTGCCCGTGGAGGGACTTCACACGTAACCCCCAGCCAAAGAGAACAGGGAGAAAAAAATCAAATCTAATTACGCGCCATTGATTTCTTTCCAAATTTGCTTCTAATACACTTTTTGACTACTCTTTTATTTTTTTTAAATTTTTTTTCCCCCTGCTTTTCCTTTCTCCTCTCCTTTCCCTGTCCGCTCACACGGCTGAGCCTCCTCCCGGGAAGCGAGCGCTGCAGTCCCTGCGCCGGGCACGCCGAGCCCCGGAGCAGTTTAGGGGATCACAGACCGAGGTCTTTTTGCTCGTAACGGGTGGTAGGGACGATCCGTGAGCTGAGCCTCTTCCTAAGGGACAGGTAGGACCGTGCAGTTTCTTCATTGCTTTTCCCCCTCCCCTCCTCTTCTCCTCTGTAAGCCTGATGATTGTTTTCAGTGCCACCAGCTCGCTGGGTGCTCAGGAGGTGGCACTGGTTGCCCACGGGCTGCACTGGTTGCCCACAGGCTGCATTGGGTGCCCACGGGCTGCATTGGGTGCCCACGGGCTGCATTGGGTGCCCACGGGCTGCATTGGGTGCCCTGGTGGGCCTGGGGTTGGGGTGGGCACCGGGGAGCTTGTGCTGGTCGCAGCCTCTGGTGATGATCAGCGTGTTTTAAATGTTGGCTGTGCAGCAGCTCCCAGCACAGGGCAACAGTGGGTAGGTGTCCCCAGCCCCAGGGACAGCTTCGCTGGGTGGCAGGGGAGGCTCAGAGTCCTGCTGGTGAGCTCTGGGAGGCAGCTGAAGGGTTAAAGGCGTTGGGATGCAGAGGCACAGGTCACTCCCTGGAGCCTTCTCTTGTCCATCAATATATTGAATATCCACTAATCTGGCTCTGTGGGATCTGGGTGTGACCCATGTGACTCCTTGTCCTAATGGTGAGGAGGGGCAGGAGAGTGAGAGGGATGCCCAGGGCAGGTCTGGCAGTGGGATAGAGGGAGGTGGGACAGTCTCCTCACCTTCATTATTTCCCTGGGCACAATCTGACCCACCGCTTGCAAATCAGACTCCTAAAAATGTTATCAGCTGTGAAAATGAAGAAAAGAAATCTCAAAGAGAAAAAAACCCCACAGATTGCTCCATCCCTTCCTTCCTTCGGGGGGGTTCCTGAGGTTACGTCCTGACTGTGGCCACCACTGCCACCCACTCATTGCCCCAGTGCCACCAGTACCAGGAGGATGCATCCCACATCCACACCACCTCTGGAAATACTCTCTTCCAAGAGAGCAGCCAGATTTATAGCACAAGGAGATGTATTTAGGCTGAAGACAGTTCAGTTGTGTTAATTATGAAAATCTAAAGATAATCTATATTTAATGTCAATTTTTCTCAAATTTACTAAAGAAGGAGGAGAATATATGCACATGATGACATTTAAATGAAGAACAAGGTGCAATTAAACTCCAAAACGTACAGTAGACTAATTGGGAGAGGATGACAAATACAGTTATCATCAGCAACTAATTAGGGCCTTGCTTTAGCTTTCCCCGCTTGATTAATCTTGACTAGGTGTTAATAAGTTCCGCTGGCCCGGCCGTGAGTTGTGAACAGGCTGTTTGTTGCTCCGTCTGGCGTGGCAGGGAGGTGGCTGGTGCCGGGAGGGATGTTGGACTGGGAGGGGTGTTGGTGTTAAGGGGGTTTGATTTACTGGGGAGGGGATAACGAGGACAGGTTTTGGGGGTTGGAATTGTCCCCGCCGTGGCCACTGGAGCCTCGGAGCACGGAGGGAGGAGGAGGAAGAGGAAGAGGAGGATGAGCATCCGCACTCAGAGCGCTGGCTCGGCGCTGTTGACACATCCCTTGTCTCCCAGATTTACACTCTTATCTTTTTGCATTGAAAGGTAAGAATAATAGTAAAATGTTAATGCCATACTCTACATATAATACCGTACGTAAACGGATGACATGACATGGGAGACAGATAAATCACCGCCGCCTTCAGACAATAATCTGCAGCAGACAGAATAACACATGAGCTCTCCCAGCGCAGGAATGTGCTTGGGAAAACGGGGTTTTATGGCCCAAAGCCTCTCGGATTTTCAGTCGTGCGTTTGTTAGACTTTGGTTTTATAAAATGAGGCGTGTTTTTAAATAATGCTGCTCCCTGCTCACGGTGGACACTCGGCGCTATCGGAGCCTGGGGGTGCTTGTAGGTGAGTGCCTCGTAAGGCTCGGTGCCCATGAGGATGCCAAACGCCAGCGCTAGGGCTGAAATGGAGAAGAAAATACCCTTCTGGCCAGCAAACATCCAGGGGCACGTCCCTGGCATGGCTTTCCTTGTGGGTTTGCAGTTTGTTGCCATTCCTTAGGGAAGAAGCTGAACCCTGTAAAGCCCTGGCTTGTCTGTGGGAAGCTGCAGGGGGAAAATTCCCCTGGCTTGGCTGTGTAGGGATGGGATGGACACGGTTCTACAACCATCCTGTAACTATCCTAGATCATCCCACAAGTGTCCTGCAACCGTCTGTGCCAGAAGTTCTGAAAAGCCGACCTCGTGCTCTGCTCCTGCTCGCTGAGCACCATTCCCACGTGGAGAACCCTTGGTGGGTGCCGTGCCACGAGCACCAGTGGGCTCACCCAGGGGCACGGGTGGCTGGGTGGGGACGGTGCCACCGCCCTTCGAACGTGGCCCTTCTGCCACACACGCCTGGCAGGGCCCGGGGGGGTTTCTCCTGCGTGGTCCCCGGGGGGATGCAGCGAGGAGATGCCGCTGACAGATCGAAGGCTGTTTTTTCCCAAGGAACAATCCCGAGCGGTGGTGGGAGAGCAAAGCCATTACCGTGGAGGATGAACTTGGCTCAGTCGCCATGGAAACGCTGGCCAGGACCCGGCGCCGCTCGCGTGTGCACGAGGCCCGTTGACCTCACTTAGAATTATTACCTTTAGCCAAATAAAATAATTTGTGTTAATAAAGAGACCATTTTCTCTCGGCTTCCAAGCGAGCCTTCCCCAGAAGGCAGAGTGACTCCTTAATTACACTTTTACTGCGAGGTGATTAATGTTCAATATGTGATACTCCGTTTAAATAAGTCGCTTATTAACACCTTTAATATGTTTTAATTTTTTTTTTTTCCCCTTTTCCCCCCTCCTTCCCCCTCGCCTTGGCGGCGGGAGGGGCTGTGCAGCACTAGATGGAGCTCTGATATTAGGCATGGGGGTGTGTGAGCACCCCCAGGTGAGCCCTGGGGTCCCAAAATCTTCTGGAAGGACAAAACCATGGGAAGTGGGAGGGAAAACCCCAAATTCCGGTGGCAGAAGAATTATGGCGGAGAGCTCGATGTGAAACTTCACTTTGCTTTTTGCTGCTGTGGGTGATGTGTGATAAATGGGTAAGGGCTCAGCTGGGTGTCCCCACGGGCTGGGGACAGACACCAAGCACCGTGCTGAGGCTGGGAAACCCAAATCCTACATATATTCCGTGTGTTGTGGGACTCAGGAGTGCCACATCTGGAGGGACAGAACAGGAAACCCACTCAGAGTGACTTGTTATGCTGCTTGAAACAAGATACCTCTTTGAAAAATATAAGTATGTATATACATTAACTGGGCTGTCAGAAACACAGGGGATTCTTCTCTTCCCTTCTTAAAGCAGCTGGTCTGGAAATGCACGGCTTCTGGTTTCCTGAAGGAAACACCTGAGCTGGGAATGGTCCCTGGAAAGCTCGGGCTGTTTGCTCCTCCCTGCTCAGCTCTCAAAAGAGAAAAGAGAGAAATTTAAGGCACCCCCTCCCTTTCTGCATGTCATTTTAAAGGTATTTTTGCTCCTGGTCACTGTTTGGTTGGTGTTTAAAAACAGAAAGACATTTCCATGTTACTGCCTGAGATGGATTGTTTCTCCAGATTGCAGCTGAATTGCTAAATGAAAAAAGTAATTTTGTTTTATATCAGTTTTCTTCTTTTTTAGGACTATTTTTATTTGTGCAGCAACAGATGTTTATAAATACATGTTATTATTTGTAGTACAAAATGAAGTGTTATTCCCCAAATGAGAACTCACGAAAATAAACATCTGGCATTGGCAAAGAGGGTGGAAGTGGCATTGGGAGTTTCTCAGTTTTCTGCCCTGTCGGGGGAGAAGGTGGCAGGAAATGCCTGGAGGAGAGTGGGGCAGAGGGGCTGTTCCAGCAAATCTTGGCTTCTCCTGGAGGGAGAGGACAAGGCGGTTGGGATGCAGCCAGGGATGTGGTCCGGAATGCCGTGAAGGATGCGGTGGGGGATGCCGTGAAGGGAGCAGCAAGGGTTGCTGGCTGCAGGTGCTCGAGGGTTAATGCCTTCTTCCCACGCTCCTGTGTGCCAGGACAGGGGGGTAGCAGAGCCTGATGCCATTGTCCTTGGCAGAGGCGCCCCCGTCCCTGTCACCCCACTCCCAATTTCTGCTGGCTTTTCCGTATGAATTTGTTTTGAGCAGCAGTCACCTCGGGTCTAGTTTTGCGGGAATGGAAGCAAGGCAGCAGAGGGAAGCTGGGGAGAGGGCAGAGCTTCACTGGGAGCCATCCTGCCACCCAGACACTCGGATTGCCCGTCTCTGAGTTCAGGCCAACCCTCACTGAACCCCCCCAAAAAGGCACCCGCAGCAGCCAGAAGATGCTGCCCCGTGTTGGGAATGGGGGCCCAGGCTGGTGCCCAGCTGGGAAGGAGGTGCCCAGCTCAGTCCTGCTCCAGGCACCTGGTTCCTCGGGGTGGCATCACCCCCACATTGATGCCATGGGCTCCCAGAGCTTTCCTGATCCCCGTGGGAGCAGGATCAGGCCCTGTGTTCCGTGTGATCCAGGGGGTCCATCAGTGGGAGCTCCCGACACCTTTTCGAAGAACTCCTTTTGCTGCCACAATGAGCACAGGCTGCTCGGCGCGGGAAAAACGGAGACGAGGGGGAGCCTGTTTGTTCCCAGAGACACCTAAAAAAGCACAACACACCAGAGATGGTGTTTTCGTGGCTGGTGGGACCTGCCTTCCTGGGTTGGGGTCCTTCTGCTTTTCATCACCTGTTCTGGATCTTTGAATTTCTCCATTCAGAGCTGGGAAGGGAAGGTCCAGCAGCCCCAGTGCCAAACACGCCAATTCCGGGCCAAACAGCCCAAAAATGCAGCTCCACACAGAGGGGTCTGGCTCCCTCTTCCCCCCTTTTACCTGCTGTCTTCTGGAAATGGGGTTAATTATATTAACCACTATGTTTTATATTCTATATGGAGAAATACTGGATATGTTCTATACAGTGTATTGTATCTGGAGAAGTGTTCAAGGGAATTTGCTGAAGAGCTGTCCTGGTTGCTGCTGGGGGTGTGTGCTCTGGTTTGTTGTTGTCTTTGCAGGAGAGGGGCTTGCTCCCCTAATTTTGTTTTACTGGCTTCTCCTTTTTCTTTTCTTTTCCTGCAAAAAGACATTTTACTGGAGGGATACCTCTGAGACCCCAGCTGCAGCTGCTCTCCTTGCCCTGAATTCCTTCACTTTATTAAAAGCCTATTAATAGAAAACACCTTGTAGAACCCTGTAAGAGAGGGAACGCCTCTGGTTTTTCTCTTGCCATGTGGGTTTTTTCTGGGGTGGGGGATGTTTCGTGGGTTGGTTTTAGTTCCTCGTTTCCTTTGAGCGGTTTGGAAAAGGCAAGAACTTGGCAGTGAAAACACTAAAGGAATACTAGAGGAATAGCTGCTTAGCTGATGTAAATACTGTGACCCTTGTTAACTTCAGTGCTAAATTAGACATTCTCTTAGCTGTTTGTCCTGTAAGCCCTGATAGAAAGGCATCAACCCCCTCCCCTCCCCAGCCCCTCCCCTGCGTGGCACCGCAGGTATTCGGGAGTTCATTGGTTCAGAGGGCTGAGCTATGCATCATCTGGCATTTCCTAACAGTCATCTATTTCAGGGCTAATTCACATCGAAAATGAGCTTTTATTGCATTAAATAAAACTTCAGGTAATTCTGAGAATAATATTTCTCGAATGTTCAAGATTCAGGGAAAGGCTCCAGCCACGCTGGTGATGTTTAATCCTGGAGAAGCCGTAGCTGGGGCAGTGGTGGGGGGCAGGTTCCCCTGGCTCTTTTTATTTTCCAGCTTGGCACCTTTGGCATCATTTTTCCTTGCAGCTGGATATTTTTCTGCGTAATTTCTTTCTGACCCCCTGGCAGGCTAGCACACCCTTCCCAAAAACAGAGACCAAACTTCAGGGGTGCTGATCTGGGACGTGCAGGAAGCTGTGAGTGACCCAAGTTCAGCAGGGGGACCCCATCCTGTGCCACCACCAGCAGTGACAGCACCACTGAGGTCAGTGCTGGCCCTTCTGTGCCCCTTCCTGTGTCACCAGCAAACTCCTGCTGTCCCCAACCCACCCTCTCCTCCTCCCCGGTGGCAGCAGCAAACCAAGCAGCGCCTCCCCTCTGCGTGAAAAAACTCCTTTAAAACTTAACAGTGGCCAGTAATGAACCAGCAAAGGTTTATTGCCTATAAAGGATAAAATTAATGTAAGTTATCCTCATAAACTCCCCTGATTTGTGCTGCTCCTTTCCATTCTCACCATGTGTCTCTGACACCTGTTCTAAATAGCTAATGGGGAGCTCCTGGGTCTGATGAGCAGGTTAATTAGCAGGTACCAGCCGTGGGTTGGGTGGCACCTTCCAGGGGAGCCTGGGATGCTGCCCTGGCCTCTGTGTCCCCCAGCAAAGCAGAGCCATGAATTACAATTCTCCTTAAGAGGTTTCCTTGCCAGGATATAATCTTTGCTAAATATATTTTTCTGATGACTGCTGGATCCCAAATGTTTTTTCACTCTCCATCCAGTCTGGGGCTCCTGTTCCACTGACCAACTGCACTAAACTCCCTGTCACGTGAGTAATTCTTAGGAAAAAAAATAATTCCCACCTCAGTTTTTCTCTAATGCTGTAGAAATGCAGCAAAAGACAAATACACAGAGGCTTGTACCTCTGACTTACGGTCTGAAGAGTGTTTTTATAGTATTTACTTATTTTCCATAAATTGATGAGGCTTAAAGGGGAAGCTAAACTTTTAGCTGATACGCAGGTGAAATAATATTAAATTCCCATACTAAAGATCATCATTAACCTGTTTGTTTTTTATTGGACTAACAGTAAACACAACAAGCTGTGAACAGGGTGTTTAATTATGTCAATGAATATTCATAACGTACAGGACCCTTAGAGGAAATAAAGAGAGGAAATTGTTCCATGGTGACTGGGAGGCTGATAAGGCTCATCTTTAAATGGAGGGGGGAGGAATGAAACACACCTGCACAGTAAATCCTTGGTGAATATATTTACATGTTATTTATTTGTGTCTTTATATATATTATATATATATTTAAGACATGGATGCATCTCTTACAAAGCAACTTATTAGAGAACAATTTGTTTTCAGTGGACATTAGATATGTTTAGAATAACTCTGGTTTTAAATAGAAGTGTTTGGAGCCTGATGCTGCAGCACCACGACTCCAAACTCAGGCAGCATCACTGATTTCTGTAGAACCACCAGGTCTGGGCTGCAGGAGTGCCTGCAGTCCCTCTTTCCCCCCAAACCTTCTTTCTGCAGTATCCTGCAATAATTCCAAAGGTATTTCCTGCCCTTGCCAAGTATTTTGGGAGTTGGTTAAATGAGAGATCACGTAGGGACCAAGTGATCTGCACAGCTACTTACTGAGAGGCTGGAAGAGGGACCGAAGTCCTTTGTCCTACATTATATATAAGGGCACACGTATATTAAACTGGTACAGGAAGATATATGTTATAAAGCCCTTGATACAGACAATAGGATTGGATGCCATAAAGGGACGTGTGGCTTGTGAGTTAAGAGACTTGGTAACTTGTGGAATGATGGCTTGAAATGACTTTATTTTATAGCTGGTTTCTGCCATCTGAGTGATGTTGCATGTATTGGTTGTATTTATAACTTAATAGCTTTTCTCAATTTTATTCTACTTTTTATGATACTTGTGGCTTTATGGCACTTCATAATTTTTCTCAGATTCATTAGATCCCGTTGAGGGTGGAGTTAATGGTGGCACAGGTGGTGCCTCCGCTGTGCCATGGGGCAGTGTGGAACCCAGGCTGGATGGAGCTCGGAGCGACCTGGTCCAGGGGGAGGTGTCCCTGCCTGTGGAAGGAGACGAGCTTTAAGGTCCCTTCCAACCCAAACCAGTCTGGGGTTCTATGGTAGCCCCCTGCAAAGTGCAGGAGCCGACTCCAGGCTGAGCTCATGCCGTGTGAGGTAAACCTGGGATTGAGGGAGAGGACGGAGCGGGTGGCGACGGCTGAATTTGGCAACTTGGGCTTTGGCATTGACAAAATTTGATAAAGTTTCTCCAATTTCTGTATTAACCTTGGGCTCTGTTTACTGTGACCTTTCTGGTTTGGTAGATGCCAAGTGTGCCAAAGGTGACATTGAGATGTTTTGAAGGCATCAGGTGGTTTTGGTGTTGCATCCCCACCCAATGTCAGCCCTTCCTGGTGTGAGATGTCATCTCACCATGGTCACAGGGACTCTTTGCATGGACAAAACATCTCTGCAGCTTCTTGGCTTTGCCATTTCCTTCTGCACTTGAAACTCCCCCCAAAATTAAGCTGAACTTAAGACAAATTGGGCATGACTTGCAGCAGGTGAAGCAGCACGAGGAGCCTTGCTGGTGTAGCCTGGGCTGGCCATGGTGCCACACCAGTGTGAGGAAAGGAAGGTGACAACTTGGGGCACCTGTCACCTGCCAGATCCGTGGAAACAGCTCCATGGCTTCTTGGAATGTTGGCAACTCTCCTGCCTGAAATTGTAGTGTCTAAGAACAAAACCAGCAGCATCTTGTCATTCTGCGGGGGCTTTTTCCCCCCTTTAAAAATAAAACAAAGGCAACCCGGAGCCCCCCAAAATTCACCTTTTTTTTAAACAAAAGTGTCAGTTTGGTTGGTACCGAAATAGAGGGCGAGGCGCAGAAAAGCTGCGGGCCCAGGAGGGTGGGCGAGTGCCACGGCTCCCCGGCGGCCACGGCTCCCCAACGGCCACGGCTCCCCGGCGGCCACGGCTCCCCAACGGCCACGGCTCCCCGGCAGCCACGGATTCCCAACGGCCACGAGCTGGGGCTGTCACTGAGTCTGGAACAGCCCTCGCGGAGGAGACCTTGCTCTCCAGAGGCAAATCCGGTCACTTTAATGTGTTCCCCGGGGAGTGGGAGACGCTGGAATTGTTTCTTTTGTGTAGTTGAAAATAATTTAATCCCGAATCCCACTTTCTGGAAAATGCGGAAGGACGGAGCTGAGTTCTTGCAGAAGGGCTGTGTCCCCGTGGGAGGCCGGTGGCACTTTGGGAGGGGGACACCAGGGGACACTTTGCCTCCCCCTACCTATTTATGATCCCCAGAGATAAGGCGCTTCCCACCTCGCAGCCGCCTTCATTACAGGCTGTTGGTCTGCAGGACCGCAATGCATTTATAATTTTTATTGTTATATCTTTTAATTTTATTTTGCTTTCCTTGCTGTCTCGGAGAAGGGAAGATAGGAGTCCATATTTATTACAGAGCAAACGATCTACCTCTGCGAATGTATGTATCAGTTAATTTAATCTCACCAGTTTTATTTAAACTGTTTTTCCTTCCTTTCTTTACTCCCCTCCTCCCGTCTCCCCCCTTTTTCTCCTCCTCCTCTGGGCGCAAGGTGATCAGTTTGTTTAAAAAAAAAAAGGGGGGGGGGAGGAAAAAAAGCTAGGAGGAAAAGTAAAACTATCCCGTGCCTTTTATAATGTGCATTGAAAAGGCTTTTTCTGGTTGCTACGGCATCGCTGTGCCTTTCAGTGCTTACGCCTGTGTGCCTCCCGTGGCCCCCGTCTGATTGACATTTACAAATTACCAAGCTGAGAGTGTTCAATCTTTGACCCGTGTGTTTCTATTCAGCAATGAGTGAGATTTGCAAGCATTTTGTCATATAATTACTGCAAATCCCTTGAAAATTTCCACAACAACGCCTAGATGAATGGTAATTTGTGCAGACAGCCGCTGGTGCCTTTACAATACACTCAGATGCAAAACAGTCTAATTTTTTTTTTTTTTTTTTCCCCTAAGATTTCTGGGGGGGGAAAAATGTTCAGCATGTGAGCGTGTTGTAAAATATTTGGATTGTTAGATTTATTTGCTTACACAGCCTATATTTGTGCTGATTTTATTGTATTGACTGTATGCATTTTTTTCCTCCCATTCTACAGTTTTATTGTGTGTTGGTCATATGCATACATCACCCACATTGTTCTCTGGGAAATTTATTCCACCTTTCAGCATGCTCTTGATAGGACTTATTGCATTACTAGTTAAGTGCTGAGATTTGCTACTACAAAGATTTGAAACAGCCCCTTGTAATGTTTATTTGCCAGACATGGCTGAGATCATATGTTTTCATAACACTTGGAGTACACCTGCGTTTGGGGGCTGGCAGGATTGGGTTGTTTGGGGTCTTGAGGGATGGGCTGGGTGTCTCCCCAAACTGGGTAGCCAAGGGGGAGAGAAACAAAGAGCCAGAAGGAAGTGGATGCCCAACACCTGTTGAAATCATCATAAATGTTTATTCATGAATTACCTATAGGATCGCAGAATTGTTTAGTTTGGAAAAAGGTCTTTAAGCTCATCAATTCCAACTGACAGCCCAGCACCATCACCATGTTTACTACTAAATATATGTATTAAATCACAGAATCATTTAGATTGGGAAGTTAAGACCATGGAGCCCAACTGTTCCACCAGCACTGCCAAGGCTGTGTCCCCAAGTGCCACATCTTCATGGCTTTTAAATCCCTCCAGGGATGGTGACTCCACCACTGGCCTGGGCAGATTGTTCCAGTGTTTCAGCAGCTCTTCATATGATTTGCAATACGCACCAAACTATAAAACATGTAGGATAAATACAAAATATAATACCAGGGAAGAGCCACCAGGCAATGCCAAGGCCATTGGTGGATGCAAAACCAACACCTGCAAGCACCCAGCCCATGTCAACGCTGTGCCACAGGAGGGCTGTGCTGGCGAGCTCTTGCCAAGGAGAAGACACTGAACTGTGTCTAACCTGGAAGGAAGGATTTAGACCCTGGCTGTGGGAATTCTGGGTTTGTGATCTGTATTTTAAAATAAGCTCTTTTGGCCAATAATATTTTGATGGAGTTTAGCAAGTGTTTGCCCTTAAGCATCACTTCCAACTCATTCAAATCACCTTTCCAGAATTTCCCCGCACTGATATATATATATATATGTATATTTATACATATCTATGTGCTGTGGCATCAAGAGCCTTCACTGGCTTTTGCTTTTACAGGGACCTGTGCTCACTGCCTGGCATGATTTATTGTTTGTTAAAACCACAATGGTTTTTCAAAGGGTGCAACAACCCAGCTGAGTTTTGGCACTGCTTTTGTTTTCTGTCCTCCGGTGCTGGTTGGGCTCCTGGCCCAGGTGCAAGGGCAGAAATTCTGCTTTCTGTGGTTTATTTAACCTGAGGGTCACTGGTTGTGTTCCTGGCCCGGGTGCAAGGGCAGAAACTCTGCTTTCTGTGGTTTATTTAGCATGACGGTCACTGTGCCCATTGCCGGTGCCATCCCCAGGAGGGCACAAAACCAGCTGTGTGTGAGCAGCAATACAGGAGGGCAGTGGGGGACGAGCCTGGTGGGGAGCTCGGGTGGGCTTTGAGAAGTGTCACTGGAGCAGGAGGTTTCCAAAGGGTGACCCAAAGGTGGGAACACCTCTGGGGCCAAGGGATGAGCTGGTTTGGGTGCAGGGGCCGAGGGATGAGCTGGTTTGGGTGCTGGGGCCGAGGGATGAGCTGGTTTGGGTGCTGGGGCCGAGGGATGAGCTGGTTTGGGTGCTGGGGCCGAGGGATGAGCTGGTTTGGGTGCTGGGACCGAGGGCTCGTGGTGGCACTGTGGGGCTGCTCGTCCTCCCCCGGCCAGCACTGGGGGAGAGCACTTTGTTACCTGCGATGCAGAGCACCTTCTCTGTCCCACGCATCGTTATTTATGATTACTGTAATGTTCTCGCCGAGTCAGCCCCGACTGCACTGCAGCATTTTCCCTTGGCTGAGGAATTTCCTCTCCTGTCTCTGCGAGCCGATTGTCCCGAACTGCCGCGAGCTGCAGCGATCCACGGGCTGGGCGCTCCGGGGGCCTTTCGGACCAAGCTGGGTTTGCAGGGATTTCCTCTGGCCACTTCCAGATGAACCCCGAGCAGGTTCACCTCGTGGAAACCCAGCAAGAGCGGGATGGGAAGAGACTTGTGTGATACAACTCCACGTTGAGTTGCTTGGGAGAGCGCGGCGAGCGCCGGGTCACCGAGACTGCGACTCAGCGACTGCGGGGTCTGAACAAACCGCTCTTGTCATTAGGTTGGAAATGTAATCTCTGCGAAGGAAGAGGCTATGGTAGACTTAGCAAGAGCTGCTCCCGTTATGGGAATTTAATGCACCTGGTAGAAACTAACTGCAGGTCATCAGGTTTTATTGGCATAGTGCAGACATGCAGGGTGATGAACTGATCTGGCAAAACATTAACAAAGATAAAAAATAATCCTAGATCGGGTTTTCTAGTGGGTATTATTGAAATCAGAGCAAATACTGCTCTTCAGGTACTTGTCTGTTCATCGCTGGTAATTTCTGCTGCTGCGCTGCTGGTGTAGATGGTCTTTTATACAGAGTTCACAGATAAATTTTTGTCCGACACATATCTAGAACTTATATAGTCACCTACTAATTTAAACCAATTTGCCCTAGGTGATGGGTGAATACACTTGAAAATTAAATGGGTCTGATTTAAGCATCCCTTCTCTGAAGCCAAAGATTATATAATTAAATTAAAAGAAAATGTGTTTTATAATAAACTGTATTTCCTCTTGGCAAAATCCAATTTTGAAACAAGATTGTAATATCATATCTAAAAATGTTTTCCCATGGGTATTACCAGTCTATTTCATTTAATTGTTTTCACCCATCATATTATGAGCTTTCAAAGTAGTGAAATGAGTGTGGTTTTTACGAAGAACAAGGGAGGAAATGGCAGGGAAAGGGAAGGCTGGCTCCTTTCCCAGGAGGAGCTCCTGGAAAATCAGGTGTGGGCACCTCTCTGCCTCCCCCAGGCTTTTGGTGCCTCTCCCAGGGTGGTGGAAGGTGATGCCATGGCCAGGACGGGTGGGCTGTTTGCTCAGGCTCCACAGCTCTTTGGAAAACCTGCATTTCAGGGACTGTCAGTGGCCCTTGGCAACTCAGGTTCTCCTTCTCTGGGGGAGCTCTGGGGAAGAAACTCAATGATCTGTCCTGTAAAGATTTTGCACTTCAGCAGAAAATATTTAACGCTTTGAGTCTGAGCATCTTGGAGTTCCTTCCCCTCCATGGCCATTTGGCACAGGGGTTTGGTGATGCCAATGGTTTCCCTGTGTCTGGATGAGCAGGATCAGACCCCCAGGCTGAGAGGGACCTGTTGTAGGACCAGCAGCTCTTTGGGGTGGGATCTCCTTGGGTACCGCAGCCATCCTGCTGTCCCACCATCCCACCACGTGCTCCAACCAAGGGTGAGGGGAAATGTTGCATAAATGTAGGACTTGTTTCAAGTGAAATACGAGCCAATTTCACCCCTAATTAATAGGCTCATTTTCCTCTAATGTATGTTTATCTGTTCATCTTTTGTCCCTGTGTGTCGATGGCATCGCTTCCAGTCCTCGTGTCTAATTGTGGTGGCTGACGATCAATGGAAGCCAAGGTGACGGTGACTTTGGTGCCTCCCGTTCTGTGGTGCTTTGGCAAACTTTGGCAAAACGCTTCCACCAAACAGTAAGAAAAGCTGGAGGTGTGAGAGCCACCCTTGGTGTCCTGTCTCTGCTGAGGAGCTGGAGGTGCCGAGAGATGGGGCCAGAGAGCAGCATCTCGGAGGCTCCGCTCCTCCAGGGTCCCCACTGGACCCATTTATTTCCTAGATGGGAATGGGCCTATTTATTATAACCAGTGATTCGTTAATCATGGGCAGGAGAGTCGGAAACAGGCCCAGCAATGAGCAGCACAAGTGTCTGTGCGTGAGAGCTCAGCACCAATCCTGCCCCGCTCTCGCTGGGGAGGCAAACACACTTCCACTGCAAAAAGGGGCACAGGTCACCTCCTTCATCCCACAGATCTCCTTTTTTAACTTAGAAACCCCTGATTGTGTTTTTACACTTGCTGGGGTTTTTTTTTGTGGGGGTGCCTGACGGTGTGGGGTGTCTCGAGGAAGGAC
The DNA here is from genome assembly GCA_013396735.1 of Grallaria varia. NCBI lineage: Eukaryota > Metazoa > Chordata > Aves > Passeriformes > Formicariidae > Grallaria > Grallaria varia. The sequence continues at coordinate 513,760 of VWZG01003370.1, read as the reverse complement.
ATTGCCAGGGGTCCAGGGCAGGTTCTGTAGGAGCCATGGGGTTTCCCGGGCAGGTTCTGTAGGAGCAATGGGATTTCCCGGGTAGGTTCTGTAGGAGAAATGGGATTTCCCAGGCAGGTTCTGTAGGAGAAATGGGATTTCCCGGGCAGGTTCTGTAGGAGCAATGGGGTTTCCCGGGCAGGTTCTGTAGGAGAAATGGGATTTCCCGGGCAGGTTCTGTAGGAGCAATGGGGTTTCCCGGGCAGGTTCTGTAGGAGAAATGGGATTTCCCGGGCAGGTTCTGTAGGAGCAATGGGGTTTCCTGGGCAGGTTCTGTAGGAGAAATGAGATTTCCTTGGCAGCTCTGAGCATCCCCACCACTGCAGGCAGGACCATGGGTACAACCACCCCTTCCTTCTGCATCTTTTCCCACCAAACAGATGGACTTTTCTGCTGTGACAACCTCCCAGGACTCCTTGGCTTTTTGATGCCCCGGACCCCCGAAGCTCACGGACAGAACAGGTCAGCGACAGCTCCTTGGCGATGTCCTGGGTGCCCACAGTGATCTGGGACCCCCCAAAACCAAAGCCACGGAGGGAGCTGTGCTGAAGTGGGGGCTTCCCGGGGTCTGCAGCGCTCGGCGGCCTCGTGAAGTCCTTCAGAGCCTTTATCGGGGACGAGCGCGTCGACTTTGTGGGAAAACGTTGATTAAAGCAACAGCGAGCAGGAGTTGAAAGGCTAATATTCTCAGTTTTAGCTCGCTGGGGTGGTGTTTGGACTGCGACAAACAATCGTGCGGCGGAGAGCGGTGATGAGCGATGCTGTGCCTGAGCCAGCCGGGCTGTCCGAGGCCATCCCGGGCACCCGGGGGCATCGGCGGCGGAGGGGAAGGACGGGGGTCTTCACATGGGAAGCGTTTTCCGCGGGCGTTCCGCTGCTGTCAGCCATTTTAGGCTCTGAATCCTATTTCCCTGGTGCTTCCAAGAGGGGCTTTTGGGGGAGTCCCCAGCTAAAACTCGAATTTGCATTTAAATGGAGATTTTTTTTTTATTTTTTTTTTTTAATGAGCAGGATGCATGGGAGACTTAGACTATTAGGTTTCCTTGTGGGAGAGTGCAGAATTCTCTCACCTTTTATGTCCCACCCCCCTCCCCAACGTCTTTAATGCACACTTTAAATCAGACATTAAAAAAAAGGAATAGTGCGTCTTTAAGGAGAATATAATCATAAACAAATAAGTCTGGTTGCCCTTGCAGCAGAACTAATCTTCCCTCAGCTGAGCTGTGATATAGATCAGTAACAAGAGCCACGCGCAGGGGGTTCCTTTGAAATGCATAATACCTCCTCGTATAAATTGGAGTTGGTGTGATGGAGCTGTGAGATGACATATTGTGGCATGACCCCTCTCTACTGATTGTGGGTGAACCCTGCAAAGGTAAATCTAACACGGCGCACACATCAGACAATTTCATTTTCATCACCCAGGGACAAAAACATGGCAACAGAATCTTTTCAAATGATAATCTGCATGCTAGGCGGAATATTTTCCCTTCCTCCTTTCCTTTTTTTAATTCTTTTTTTTTTTTTTTGCATGTTCAATTCATGATGTAGGTGAAAGGAATTATAAATTGCTTCCAAAGTTCATTCATTCCCTTCTTCTCATTCTTCCCTTTCTTTTTCTCCTTCTCCTTTGGCTTTTGTTCTCTCTCCCTCTGTCTTCTTCCTTTTGTCTCTTTCACTTTTTTCTTTTCTTTCTCTTATTTTTATTTTCCTCTTCTTCCCTTCTTTCTTTTTTCCCTATTTTTAATATTTTATTTTCTTTTGTTTCCCTGCTTTTTTTGTCTTCCCTCTCTCTTTTTTTTTTTTTTTTACTTTTCCTCCTATTCTTTCTTTCTTTCTCCATCTAAAAGTTTGGCACTGTATATGTGTGTAACTGATTCATTCTTCTCATCCCCTCAGGGACATCCAGTAATAATGATTTATAGGAGTGCAAAAATCTATGCTCCTGTTGTTACCAACTAATCTCCCTCCTACCCTCCCAAAAGGGAGTTTTCCTGTAGAGGATCTCTCGGTACAAACCTTCTCCCTTGCTCCTCTCCACTCCCTTTGCCTTCCTGCACTTTTCCGTTCAAGTATTTGGAGAAATCAGCTGGTTTGCATCACGCCAACCAGGAATATACAGTCCTGCAACACCATCTCACCTAGAACTGGCTGCGTGGACTAAAAGGATGCTGTGGCTGTTCTTTGTTCTCGTCTCCAGCATTGGGTTGGATTCTTTGACAGTAAAAATGGTTTAGCAAAATCCTCTTTAATGTGACACCTTAATTTACCTTAAACCATTCCCCTCCCAGCTCAAGGTGTTTTTTCCCAACCGTAGGAGCTACCGGGTGAAAGGGGAACCGTCGGTCCCCATCCAAGGAGCGGAGCAGATGGTTTGCGTGGACCTGGAGGGTTTGCAGCGGCGGTGGCTGAGCCGTGGCAGTGCTGCTGAACCTCACCAGGGCCATGGCAGCTCCCTTGGGCTCCTGTGGCCACCAGTTGTGTTCAATATCAAACACACAAATAACTGATACTCAGCAGCACGTCCAGGACTGCCCTGGAGGCAGAGGAGAGCTGGGAAGCCGGGCTCGGAGCCTGCCTGGTAAGAGATGCTGGTCCTAGCACAGAATCCTCTTGTCTGCCCATTTTTCCTGCTATTTTTTGTGTTAGTTAATTAATTGCTCTGTTGATCACCATGCTGGCGGTGCCTTGGGCTGGCTCGTTGTGGAAGTGGCTGTGATGCTTTGGGCCCCCCTCTGCTCCGTGCAGTGACCGTGAGGTGCTGGGACGGTTCTGTGGGGACGGCTGACATCGCTCATCTTCCTCCTGTGGGGTTATTGCTGGCACAGGTGGAGCAGCTCGGGGGGTGGCACAGGGTGGGACTGACCCTGGGTGTGCAGTTGCCTTTCTCCACTGCCCAGCCCCATCTTCTGGGCTGCGGGACAGCCCCGGAGGCAGCAGAGCAGGGACCTGCGTGCTCTGTGCCCTCGCAGCTACACCACAGCTCTGGCACAGCCTCGTTATTTACCTGTGCCTCAGTTTCCCCACCACTATAACACCCCTCTGGGGCGTCTCCAGTTTAATTTGCAGAGTGATGTGAAGGGTTTCGTGATCTCAGAAGCCACAAGCTCTTCCCACCCTCAGAACTTCTGCAGGCGCAGGGAGACACCGATCCTGCTTGGAAAGCAAAAACGGGCAGAGCGTCGAGACTTTTGATACCCTTTGCATAAATATGCTCACAATTAAACAATCCCACCCAGTCGGGGATGGGGTGCAGTGGGAAGGTGTAAATCTGCTCCCAGATTAGGGCCATCACGGGCCGTAATCCCATCGCTGCCTCCGCGTCCCTGATGCCGAGTGACACGGCTATTGTGGCCATAAGGGAGTGACACAGAGATGAGTTTGTCGGTTCCACCTAGCGTGATTGCCATCTCCTCCTCGCAGAGGAGAGGAACGAAATTGAAGGAGAAAAGGTCAGAAAGCCCTGGTCATCCTCTCCCTTTCTCCCAAATCACTTGCTCCCGCGGATGGAAACGAGAAATGACAGGTTCCCGTGCCACTTGGGATGCAGGCAGCCCGGAGTAAAGCAGAAAGGAAAGCTGGTTGGAGTAGGGGTGGGGAGCAATGAATGTAGCCTGTTAATAACGCGCCGCAGAGCCACGGGGGCCCGGTTATTGTTCGTGGCATCTGCTAACACCAAAGTGACAGTGACAAGTTCTTTGATTAGAAAGAGGTCCCCACCACCTCCTCCCTCCCGCCCCTGTGGAAAGGTTTGTGGAAAACACCACCCTCTGCTTAAAATCCTTGATGCAGAGGGAGGTCAGTTGGGGAAATGGATGTTTTTTGGCTTCTTTTTCTGTTTTGGTGTGGAAATGTCTCCGCTCAGGTCCTGGAGAATCTCTGCCTGAAAGCACCTTTTGTTTTTTTGTTTTGTTTTTTTGTTTTGTTTTGTTTTTTGTTGTGTTGTTTTGTTGTTTTGTTTTGTTGTTTTGTTTTGTGTTTTGTTTTTTGTGTTGCTTTGTCCTTCTTTTCCCCATTCTTCATAGATTTTTTTAAAGGAAGAATCAAAATGATACCATCCAACCTTCTCCTAACTGTTGACCCCTCTGCAGTTATTCTTGGTGTGAAGAGCACCTTCCCAAAGTGCTTTCCATGAGAAGTGCAACCAGTTTGGGTTGTTGTGTGCTGCTATTTTGTTTTTCTATGTTTATGCAAGCATGAAAATCCTCATTTGATCCTTCCAAAAATTACTTTTTTACAACCAAGTGCATTTATTTGGGTCTCAGGGAGAAAGTGCTTCTCTGAGCAGGCCAGGGGGCGTCACAATTAGCAGGAACCCAAGCCCGCTGTGATGCTGGTGCGAGCTGCTGTCCGTAGGGATGCTGTGGAGGGATGCAGAACGCAGAGCCCCATCCTTGGGGCTGCTCTACAGGTGCTGAACCTCTTTCCTACCACAAATCCTGGGAAAAAATAGCAATAGGACTGCTCAGAGCATTGGAACATGTAGGGTTGTTCATAAGGTCCTGCCTGGGCTTGGGTGGAGGGGCTGGCTGGACACCCCCAGCCCAATCCAGGCTGCTGTTCCTTTGGGGATGGAGAGCAAAGCAGAGCTCTTCAGCCAGGGAAAGGCACCCTGAAGAGAAAGAGGGGACACCCACTCTTTGCCACAGATCGGCAGGACCTCGTGGCAAAATGGGGTGGGGAAGGAGATGATGACAGGTAGGGAAGGTGAGAAGTGGCTGTGGGACTGTCTCTGTTGAGGCAGGTGAGACAACCCAGCTGCAAAGCTGCCCAGAAAATTATCTTCTTTTCATCATATTTTACTTACAGCTCTTCCCCAAGTTCCCCTGGGTTGTCTTTAATGGGCTGCATGGGATTTTTTTTTTCCTTCCTTGTTGTTTGTTGAAGAAAGAAACTTTTTCACAGGGAAACATGAGTAAAAAAATCCTCCCTTTTTCTGGAGGGAAAATAAGTGCCAGTTCACCTCTATTTCTGTGTAAATGGGATTGTTAAATAGAGAGACTGTGCCTGAGGAGCGCAGAGCCTTACCTGTCTCACAGACAAAAACCATCACGACTGACAGCACGAATTCAATGATTTTGCTGCATTTCCAGTCGGAGAGGAAATCTCAGAAATGAGGGAAAGAGAAATGCATGCTGTCCAGGGGGAAACTGTTTTCCCAGCATTGTGATTTTTCCTGAGAACTGAAATCAGCAGACATCTGGGCTGGAAGGACGTCAGTTTGCAGGCAGCAAGCTGGGCTAAAATATTCACAGATACCAGTAATAAAACCTGTGTTACTTTTAGAAGAACAGCACAAAAAGTTCGCAGAGCAAACCAAGGGACAGGTTCCCTCTCCTTGGTGCTTTTGGGGTACCCCAGGCAGAATTGGGGTTTGCTTCCTTGGCTCAGCCGCAGGCAGGCAGGGGCTGTTGGCTTGGGCGGGTTTGCAAAGGGATAACAGGCTCTGGGAGATGTTTGAGTTGTTTTGCTCCTGTTGAACACCTGATTTCTCCCCTTTCTTCCAAGATCAATAGATGTCATGGCCGGGGAGATCATCTGTAAATGTTTCTCTCTGGTTTTAAATAAAATGGAAAAGGCAATAGCAATAATTCAGATTGGATGCAAGAAAAGCACTCTTTTAATGATGCTGAGCACTGGCAGAGGAGCCTGGACATGCGAGGACATCTCCAACCTCACAGAGTTTAAAAATTCTCCTGAAGAAGGCCTTGAGCATGCAGGACATTTTTGAAGTCAGTGACTTTCTGCAGGAACACAGTGAAGCTCTTTCTCGCTTTTCTTGCCTGTCACCCAACTGTGCAGGAGATCCGGGGTGGGAACTTGATTTCCAGCTGCACCATTCGGCACCCAGCACCTCCCTGAGCTCTCCAGCCACCTTGCCTGTCAGTGGCACATCCTTGATGCCAAGCACAGATGATGCCCATGGCCAAAGGTCTGCGCTTAGAGTAAGCATTTGCTCAGGTGTGTTTTGGGGAACAAAACATCTCCCAGGTGCCTTTATTCAACACCCAGACTCTCGGTGCTGGTTTTTTGGCCAGAACAGAGCAGAGGAACTGCCTACCTGTGGCTGCCTGCAGCGAGCATGGCTGAGCTCTCCGAGACGTCTCCACGGCAAGTCTGTTCCCACAGGCAGGAATTTTTCCAGCCGCTGGGCCCTCCTCTCCCTGGGTGCTGCCATTTCAGGGCCAAGCTGTACAGTTGTAGATTTTAAGACAAGGTGCTTTTGTTTCCCAGTTCTGTCTGGGTCACCGTTTGGAACTGATATGACAGGCCTAAGGCTACTATAGAAATCTGTTACAAGTTCCCATTTCGTGAACGTGTCGCCAGTCAAATAGCCTATTTACTCTCTCGGGGATCTATTTTTAAAAGTTATTATCAGATTACTGGTTTTCTATCAACCTCAGGCACCAATCTCCCAAAGATACTATTGTACTTTAATAAGGTGCATTTGATAATCCTCAGATAAAGGCATTTGAAGGGGGGGAGAGGAGAGGGAGAAACTCTTGCACTGATTCATCTAAGGGACACACAGGCTATAGAAGGGTTAAATATACTCATGTTTCTAAATGGTTGAACTACTGTATGTTGTAGTTTTCAACTGCAAATCATCTTTAATAGCAGACATCACGGGATGGCTCATTACATTAAGCTATTTTTCATGCTATCTCCTGTAATATCCTTTAATCCAATGCGTTTCAAATCACCTCAGGCTAAAATAAGAGACATAGCGATGTAATAGCCTAGTGTATTAGTGGGTTAATTGCCCTGTTGTACTCTCTAGTAGATATCTCTGGAATGAGTTCTATATTAATTGTAAATTGCTTAATACATTTAACTCCTTGAGCAGCTTGGTCCTCCGCTTTGTCTTTAACGAACGAGAAAACTTTGGAGTTGTAAATAGTTGTTTTTTGGTGGCCAACACCACAGGCACCAAGGCATCCTCTTGGTGCTTAGGAAGAGTCAGCCTGGAGCACTAAAAGGAAATTACTGCTTTTTTCCTGGAAGCTGCAAAGTTCTGCTCCAGCCCTGCAGCCTGCAAAGCCACATTGCCTTGCTTGGAGGAGGGTGCTCGGTGCCCAACTTCTAGACAAGGGTCTGCGGCGGAGCAGAGCTGGGACTGCGCAGACACAGCGTGCACGTTGTGCCACGGCCACCCCAGACCGTACGATCGGAGAGGAGGGGGGGGGGAAAATAAAAAGAAGGTTTAAATAATACATAAGATTTCAGTCTCCCGTATTGCCAGTGCCATGGCCAGAAAGGGAAGACGAATGAAGTGCTCTGCAGCTCGTCAGAGGATGCGGCAGCGGGTCACTGACACGTACGGCTCACAAAGTATCGCCCATAATGTGCAGGAGCTAGTTTTCTAAAATTACTTTTGCAGCACTAGGCAGACGTGCCTGCAGATTTGCAGTCACTTTTCTGCAGATTGGAACATAAGTGTCACTGAGCTACCAGAAGGTAATGTCACTAATTTCTCTGGATGGCTCCCAGTTTGCATCAGGGGGGTGGAAGAAGGAGCAGGCACAGTAGAGGTTGGAGAGGATTGTATAATTTGCAGGTGAGACATTTTTTATTCATTTCTTCTGGGACATTCTGGTTACTAAAAAATCCTGGCAAAAATGTCAGTATCAATTTAAAGGAAAGGCACACAGGAGGAATGCTGAAAAGCTCCTTGCTTTGGAAATTTAGAAGAAACTCCTTCCTGAAGTGCCACCTATTGCTTAGAGCCATCAGGACTGCAGGAGCTGAGGTAAAGAGACAGGTCAGGGGGCTGAATTTAACCTGGGTGACCAAAAGTCCCATCCACATGGTCTGCCTGGTCTGGACTGTGCAGCTCAGTCTGGCCATGGAGCAGCACGCTGGCTGTGCTAGGGATCTCTTTCTTTACGTATTATATATTTTCTATATTAAATATAATACTCATAAAGATGCAATTCAGAATGCCTCCTGTAAAACTAACTTTAAATGTATGCTTGGATTCCAGTCATTCTAATGGAGCAGCTTCTGAAGTGTTTCACAGAAGAAACACTTTAGGGTTTGTAACAGGGGGCTCAGACAGCTCCTTCCCATCCCTGTCCTCCTTGTGCTCCGCTGGGAGAGCCCGAGCAGGGAGGCAAAGGGATGTGCACGCACAATTCCCAGGAATGGGAAACACTGTAGGCTTTCTGGAAGTTTTCCTGACTGTATTCCCACACAGATCTTGGAGGTGGGGGGCACAGAATGGCTCCATCTTCTGGAAAGAGGGATGTGGCACCACTCGCCACCAGCACATGTGGCAGTTCAGGGATTTAAATCTGGATTTTCTGAGTTACCCTGCGCTGCCTCCATCTCCTACACACATGCACACACAGAGTGATGACTATTATCAATACTCTCAAAATTCACATAACTTCTCCTATCATTGCTGTGTATTAAAACACTCCAGTAGAAATGTCCAAGGTTAATAGAGAATGTCAATAGTAAACTCTCATAGATGGAGGTTTGTTTGGGAATTGAGACCAAATAACGGTATTTGTCCTTTGCAGAGGAGCTGTGGAACGGGGGAACGGTGACGTGGGCTCCGTGTGCTCCCCACGGGAAGGAGGATGGACTCTCACTGCCATGAAGCCCATTAGAAGTCACCCTGGAAATCAGCATCTCCTTCAGTCGCCTTTGTGCCAAACGCAGCCAAACCAAAAGGCTCTCTTGTTCCAGCACCACTGAGGCAATTTCTTCTGCTGGAAGGTAACTGTACTGACTTGTGTGGAATGACTTCTGATTTATACCTCGGGAAGTGAGAGAGGAGCCAGACACACTGCTGATTCTGCTCCAGCATTGCCTGTCCCCTCTAACAACTCCTCGCGTTTCCATGGATGGTTAGTTAGGGCTAGAGGAAATATCATCCCCCTGGTTTAAAACATAATGCAAAGATATTTGGGAGACGATCTGAGTGAAAATTTTGCAACTTGTAGAGGAAAATTCCAGTGAAACTAGGGAGCTAGTTGTTCTTCGAAGGACAGACACAAAGTGCTTAGACTGCTGAAAAAAAATCCATCAAGCAATTCTCTATCTATAAAATAGGTGGTAATGCAATCTGAGCTTAATTTTGATGGCACACTGTACTTCATAACAGTGACAACACCTTAAAAATGTAATGAAAGGGCCTGATTTATTACCGAAATAATCCATTTAGCACTCCAATAAATAAAGGGAGAAAATACAACCAATGTTTCGGCAGAAGGGGGAAAAAAAAGAGAGAGAAAAATTGCAGCACATAGCAGTTTTCTGGAAATGCATCCAGAGAGTGTGGCCACATGTTTTGGGGTTGATCATTTTTCTGAAGACAAATATAAATTCAAAGTTAGATTTAAGATTTAGGCCTGATGTCTACTCTGCATTCTGATGTACTTTAAACCCAGCAGCCCTGTGACTCGGGAACACGAGGACTGGGTTTGAATGACAAGGGGGAGGAGAAGAGGAGGAGAAAACACTAACTTACCGCCTTACAAATATTTGATTTTGAATATGCTGTCATAGCCATTATTAAGTGCAAAGCAAACATATTTTCCCCTCATGCCAAATTTGTTTTAATAACATGGTGTTACTTCTGCAAATGTCAGCTCCAGCCTCTGTTTCAGTGGCACTTGGCCCGCAGTGAAGGCTGGCGGGTTTTACACTCCCTCTACATCACTTCTATTAATCTGTTTAATCTGCTACAGGACCTGGCAGTGGCAATGACAGTAAAAGCAATAAAACCCTCCCGTGGCAGATGTCTGTATTCGGGCAGAGTGTCCTGAACGCCGTGCTGGAGAGGAGAGCTGCCACTTCTCCAGGCATGAAGAAAAACCTTCCAACACACAACCAGCCATTCAGCAGAAGGAATTGACTGAGGAGGCTGCCGGACTCTGAAACCAAAATTTCAAGGCCATAAAGGCTTTGGGGTGACTTGTTTGTGGCCCTGCAGTACCTGAAAGGAGCTGACAAGAAACACAGAGAGGGACTGGCTGTGCTGGGGGCCAGAGCCAGAGGTGTTGGCCGCCCCTCAGCATGCACGAGAGCGTGTTGTGTCCCCACCTCCCAGCCCAGGTGTCGGTGTTTGCACCAACCGGTGCCGCACAGCATTTCGGTGACCTGATTAAACTCAACGGGAAGTACCGTGGGTGAAAAACTGGGGGAGGAAAAGCATCCAACGGCTGCCGTGTGGCCCATTTTGGGGGGATCCTTTGCTTCGTGGCCTCGGACCATCCTCCAGTGGTGTCTCCATCGCTTGTGCCTGTGTCCTGGGCAGCCGAGGCTGGAGGAATGGCTCCAGCACCAACACCCCACTGCGCCCTGCCCAGCCCTAATTGGCCTGTTTGTTTTGCAGTAAGTGATTCCTGCCTGTCTTGGGGTGGATTGTTTTTCACACCATTAAATGAAGTTCTGCTGTATTGATCCCTGTTTTTCCAATTTGAAGCCTGAAAAGTGATGAAGACATTTTCTTGTTTTCTCATGTACTTTTCCCTCAGTTCATTTAGGTGACCTGTCTTTAGTTCCTTGCTCTGCTCACTGTAATTGCTTCTTCAGAGTAATGTTGCACCGTGAGCGCGGTACTGCAGCCGGGGTGGGTTTTTATGGAAGGATGAAGGAAGGCGAGGTTGAAGTCATCAAGCAATACTAACTGTGGAAGGTTTGTCACAAATGACATCTCAATAGCAGCGTTTCACTGTCTCTCGCTGGAACCTCAGTAAACTAGTGCAGAGGGTGAGGGCAGGCCCACAGGACAGCTTTGTTTCTTTGGGATGTTTTTATTTTGTTTAAGAGATGGAAATGTTTGAAACATTATTTTTCTTCGGGCACAGATATTGCCATTTGTGTCCTCTTTACCTTTGTGAAAAACCTCAACACCCAAATGTTTGCATTAGATTTTGCCAGGGATCCATTTTTTGTTTGGCGTTAACCTAAGGGGTGGATTTTTTCCAGAAGAGATCAATAGAGCGGGTGCTGAACTCAGGTTTAAGTGGCAAATTTAATTAAGGAGGGAGCAGTGGTTGCTCCAGCTCAGCCTCACTTGCAATTATTTAACATTTGTGGTCTAAACCGAGCCCATAAGCACAGAGAGGTTTCTGGTGGCATCAGACTTGCAGAATTTACTGATAGAAACTGAAGTGCAATGAAGCCTGGGGAAAACACGGGAGGTTGGGATTGTTGCCTGTATCCCTGAGCTGTTCCCACTGAGCCTGGCACAGCCTGGGATGCTCCAGCTGGAGAGTGGGAAGGCAGGACCACTTTGCTGGCTCGTCTCAGTGTGTGGGTAGGGACTGCAATTAAAGTTTGAGCTATAGAGTGTTTCACAGCAGCATCTTGGGTACCTCTGCACCACCCCCGGCTGCCTCCCCCTGTGCTTGTGTCCCTCTGAAGTCATGCAGGGGTTCCGGGACTCTGCAACACTCCAGAGGATTTTTACTCTCAATCTTTTTGGTTATTTTTCCTCCCCCATTCACAGGGAGACACCTAAACCATCTCTGGTTTTAGGAACTTGTTGCTTTGATTTCTTATGGAAGTGGATTTTGGTGGCTTTGCAATAAACGGTGGCACTTTGTTTTGCTTTTCCTTGTAGGAAGCGGGTAAAGCAAGTGCTGTAAAAAGGTGGAATTGGCAACTCCCGTGCCAGGCTGGGAGAACGTGTCCCATCTGTGAGAGGCTTCCCAAGGGGGCTCAGCCCTCCCTCATTCCCTGCTGTGATGTTGGTTATTAAAGCAGCAGGGTGGCCTGAGAATGTCCAGAGACAAGCATGGCTCAGGTAAGCTCAGATATTGGCAGGATGAATTTATTCCCTGATCCTGGAAATAATCCTGTCAGGAAAGAGTGTCCTGGAGGAGGGTCTGGAGCCTGCAGGGTCTGGGCTGCAGGAAGGCAGCTGTTCACAGGACCTGGCAGAACTGGGCTCTGGAGGCAGCTCTGGGTGCACTTATTAGGAAGAGGATTAATCTATTTATTTTGCATTACTGTTTGTATTATTATGATGCACCTAAGCCTAAATGATGTAAGAACTTCACTGCCCACATTGTGTTTGCTTGCTGTGAGCACAAAATAGAGAGGAAAAGTCTTTCCTTTGAATCTCTTCCGATCTAAATGGGTGGGAAGTGTGGAGAGAAGGAGCTTTGGGGGCAGGATCTGCCTTTTGTGCTCTCAGCATCTACTGTCATGAGGCCTCTGCTCCAACTGGCTTTCCAAAGTGTTGTCCCAACACTAAGTAATGTATAATGTAGGGCAATAGAGAGGGAAGGGGATGCAGCAAAAAACCAAACTTGGGCCAATGTATTGTTCCAAGAATAACAAAAAATATCCAACATGCAGTTTGAGAATGTGATGCCTTGTAGACAACTGGGGCAAATCTTGGGAATGATGTCCACTGGATCTGAATGGGACAATCTATTTCAAAGGTATAACATAGTAGACATAATAAACAGCAGAAAGTAAACAAACAAGGAGTAATTTTGTTCCCCTCCAAATGTAAAATCTTTGGAAAAAAGCTAAAAATTAGGAAAGGGGATAATTTGCAGAAATTGCTGATCTGTTCATTGCAGTGATAGGAAAGGATTTAGTTTTTAATTTTTTTTTTATTGTAAACTACCTTATGACAATTGGTGATAAAAGAGCTGAGCCTTTCAAAAATCCATTTTAATAAAACACCATATGACCTCATAGATATGCATAGGATTTAGAAATAACATGGATTTTAATGAAGGTACTTGAAAGGTATGGTGCCATATTGCAATTTTATGGAAGATCTTAGATTAATGAAATTAAACGTGAACTGCATTGTTTAGATGATGAACTTAAGGTCATATCTGCAGCATTTGAAAGAGAAACCTTGAGTATAGGGTGTAGAATCATTGATTTAGACCCTGGTAGACAGCTGAATAGCAAGCACTGAAGCATGAAGGTAAATTCCCATATTTCATTGTTAGAAGGTTAGCTGGTGGCTGCCAGCTTTTCAGTGATAATCACCAACCAATTCCACCCTGTTTCAAAAAGGATTTTGCCTTTGTGTGCTAAGACACTTCTAAAAACCATTACTGTTCAAAGCAGGGGCACACTGTTTAAAGAGAAGCTATTTCTGCAAAATGCAGGATGGCAATGAGTTGATGCTGTCCTTGGATAGTGATGCTATTAAGTTCATTAGGATCATCATCCATTTAAAATGCTTATAAGGAGATTCGTGACTGTTTGCTGGAGACACCAGAGGCACCTCCTACTGCAACTCCCAATGATGTGTCACCAGTGATTAGCTCTTTGCTTCCTTAAGATTTTTTGTAAGACAATGGCCCTTTCAGGTTCAAGTCCTGTTTCCATCCACAGACACACACAGGGAATAAATGCATGAACATGCACATGTGTTAAACTAATAGACACGAATTTGTACAACAGGAAAATTGCAAGGAATGAAATGCTCAGGCCTGAAGAATAAGTGATAATAGAATGATACTGCCAATTACTGCCGGAGAACAGTGTTGTCACAGGGAGCAGCTCATGGAGATGGAAGGATGAGGGGTGGAGAAAAGGTTCCCTTTTGACAGTTCGCTGTTAAAGGGAATTTGTCAAGGATGTTAAAATTAGATCTAACTGGGCCAGACCCTCAGATGACATAAATCAGCCTGTAGACTTCAAACCACGATCTGGCCACGTCCTCCTCTTTGTTCTTTTCTTCATCTTTATTATCTGCACCACAACCCTCCCTGAGCACTGCAACAACACTTCAAGCCCCATTGTCCTAGTGCTGGACCAGCACAGTGAGAGGAGGCATCGCCCCACTTTCATCTGCCCTGCACATCTTTTACTTCTCCAAACATCCACATGTTTTACAAAACCTGCCAAGCAAGTGTGGGAGATGGGGACCTCATCTAGACCAGGATTTAGGCTGTGATGTCACTATCACTGAGGCAGTCTGTGTGGACTGGCCTGCTTTCCACAATGACAAAGTGATGGAGTTGCCTGTAATTAGTGCTGTTGGGTACCAGAGTGGGAACACTGAAATAGGAATCTGTCACCTTGCACCCAGCACTGCTGATTAGGAATATGGTAATGCTTAAGGGAGTGTTTAGCTTCTGGAGGGGCCTGCTGGGGTGCAGGGGTCTAGCTGGGTACAAGAAAGGACAAACCTGAAAGAGATGCTCTCAGGTGGGAACAGAGACTTCTATGTCTAAAGTATTTCTATCTATGTTCTCTTCCAGCCTGAATTCTTGGCGAGAAAAGCTGAACTCTGCCATATCATGAAAACCGTGTGAAAGCTGCCAGGAAGGAAATTAAATAAGAAATAGTGTTAAATAATGGTTGTAAATGCATTATGATCACTCTTTTCATTAGCAACTTCCTTTTCTCCCTGGTGTACACCACAAACAGCTTGTACATGATTTATTTGTGTGTGTTTGGGAAGGAGAGGCAAAGGAAATAGTCTTTGCCATTAGATGTTTTAAAAGGCAGCTGGGAGAGACACGATGCTTATTAAAGTAAATGGAAGCTGTCCATCTAAATCCCCTGGTCATCCTTGAAAGTTTTGCCCCTGGTGTTTATCTTGCAGCCATTTCCAAATGGGGACTTGCATATCCCATTTCTAGTGTGTATCCAAGTGCCTCTGGACAGCAAACCCAGGATCACACTGGGGCCAAGCCCAGCTCTGTGCCGTGGGCTGCCAAATGTGAGTGAGGAGAGAGCCTGATGGTGCAGAGCATTTCCTGGGAAACTCTCTACAGAAAAAAAGCTCAAGTCCCACAGAAGTTAAAGGAATGTGGCTCTTCTCTCCCATTCCCAGAGGTTTCTGCTGTGTGCAGCTCCTGGTTTTAGACAGACTGACCCTGCTGTGTCCAGTTCTGTGGAGCTGATTTGCAGAGCTTTTAATAGATTCATAACTTCCCATCCTGCTGTAAATCTTCCAACAAATATTTTTTAATTTTTAAAGGAAACTATTGGCACTGACCACTTCGGAAATGCTGACCCATTAAGTCTAAACAGGGAAGTTAGGGCATGTTAAATATCAATTGATTATAAACCCCATATTAATTGACGGTTAGCAGCTCCACTAATGGAGAGGAGCTCATTACATAGCAGTTAACCCTCAATGCATATATATTAAATAATCAATTAGTATTTATTTAACATACAATAACCTCCCTATTAGAGCTAAATTAAAAGCCTCTTTATGGAGGCCTTGCAGAAAGCCCTGCACTGTGATAACCTGGAGCCAGGATTTGCATTAACAGCCTGAATCTTTGTCAACTCTGGTAACCCTGAGATGATTTTAACATGTTAAGTGCAAGAAGAGAGGGGTTGTAATTTTTTCAGTCACTTGGACTTGCTGAGAGAGACTCAGTGTGTGGAGAGGGCCCTGGGGAGGGGGTCAGTGCCAAAATTTGGTGAGTTGCTGCCTATGTGGTCCCAACAAGATACTGAGACCCAGCAGGTGATGGGTGAGAGGGAAACAGAGAGACTTGCCCGCAAGTAAAAGACCTTTGGAGTAGAAGAAAAGTATTTTCAAATGTAAAAAGAAAGGAGAATGAGGAGACAGGCAGACAGCAAGACAATATAAAAGCCAAGAAGTGGCACGGTTGGGTAATAGAATAGGGCAAACTGGGGAACTCGGAAAAGGAATAGCTGAACTAAATTGCTCAAAATGAGTCTCTCCTGTGTTACGTTCTGAGCTGCCATTTATACCTGTGTGGTGTATTGAATATTAGCAGGTGGATTTCCTCCCATCTCTCTGTGGCCTAAGGTGTGACAAGGCGGGGTGTAAGAGGGAGCTGTGCTGTTTTCCTTGGAGCCCAGGTGAGTTTTATATTGGGGTCTAATAGCCCCAGACCCTATTCAGAGCTGAATTCCATCACACCCCTACGCAATAATCTGTTTTCTAGTGGGGGGACGCTGGGAAATCAAGCAGCTTCTCCAGAAGTCAATTTTGGTTCTTAAAATGGAGCCAGCACAAGAAATTGTCATTGATCCACTTCTGAACTTGGAGCAAATTTCCGTAAAAATAATCAGATCCTCTCGGCTGCAGAAGTTTTAATGCTGTGTGTTTCACTGGGTGGGATGGGCAGGCTGGGGGAAGAGGAGCTGAGCAGTGATTTAGGTTCATGTCCTTCCTCTTCACTGTACCAGTTCTGAACAGGGAGTGAGGGGATGGGAGATGATGCCTTGGCTGTTCTCTTTGTAACATCTTGGCAAAAACAAGCCAAAGATAGCAAGTTGTTTGCTCTGATCCCCAGCGGATGAAAACTGGAGCAGCCTTTAGTAAGGCTTAAGCCCAATTAATTTAGGCTCCTGAGAAAGTACCTGGGAATGGGGCTTGGCTTGAAACCCTCCTGAAGCTCTGACACTGGGGGAGCTGGGTCCAGCCTGGAGCAGGTAATGACAGGTCTATCCCAAAGGTGTGAAGAAGATCAGGGACCGTGTGGAGTGGCCCTGAAGGTTTGGGGAGGGGGGTTTAGACATGTGTGAAAGGGAGGTGTGTGTGTCCCTCCCCTCCCCTGACTGCTCCCCTCCAGAGGGAGAGGGAGAATCTCAGCATCTCCCAGTTACAAAGGGAGCCAAGGAGATCCAGGGGTGACAGAGATGGGGCAGAAACAGGCAAATAACCACGGATCTGAAACATCAGCAGGCGGAGTTTAATGAAGGGATAAGCTAAATAAAACTGGAGGTGAATGCCAATGCTGTTTGAAGGGTAATAATGAAAAATTGCTCTAACCATTTTGGATCTCAGGGAAGACCTGAATGTGATTTTACTGAGAAAAAGCCTGTTTCAGGCTTTTCAGCTCTGCCAAGGATTGTAACACATGCATATGTCAGTGCCTGCCCCTCCTGAAGCTCAGGAGGACTCTGCTGTTTGCTGTTCACTCCAGTAGAGAGAGACCTTCGAGATCTTCTCCCTCCAAGGACAGCACCAGTCGTTTGAGCAAGTGATGGTCACCTGTATTCACAGGTATATGATGTATTCTTAGCACTTGCAATAAATTACTTTTTTTTCTCCTTACAGCTTCTGGAAACCTTCCCAGTCACTGGCCTATTCATCAGGATTGTTACATTTCTGCAGCTGAAAAGAGGGAAAGTACCTTTTTCTTTTCCTCTTTATCAGCATGTGCCATAGTGTGAGGCACTGGCCGGGGAGTGAACCCCGTTGTGAGCAGCACTGAGTAAACACAGCCAGGTGACAGTGACAGTCCTCATCACAGAGTGTCAGCAATTCAAACAGCCATGTCACTCAAGGAGTTTGAGAGAAGGAAAAGCAAAAGGGGGACAATGTGACAGTTTGCAAACATACAGTTGCATGATTTTGTCATAGGTGTGTTCATTCTGTAAGTATCTGGAAGGAAATGCAAATGAATTTTATGCTGGCCAAGTCTATGTGCAAGTGAGGACTGTTGGGGCTTTGTTAGACATGTAGAAATTTCTTTATCTTGTAGAAAGAGAGAACCAAAGGGCTTTTGGAAAATTTCAGGAAATTGTCCAAGGCCTGCTTTTGCACAAAGGGGGATGTATTACTGAGCCCTAGGGAAAGGCTGTCTCTCTATTATCTATTAATAATAAGCAGAAAAAAAGTAGTAAAACAGAATCTGTGGAGCAAAAACAAACCAAAAAACTCCACAAAACAAAACCTGATTATTTTCCATGGAAAAATTTTCGTGTGGTTGGAATGTATTGATGTTTCCTAAAATAACCAATTTAATCTCTCCACATTGCAATGGTAACATCAAACCTAAGAAATTTAGGAAACTAGGCTAAAGATTTTCTATTACCCTGAAACTTTGCCTTAGAGAAATGACAGAATTTTCTTGGGAAAGAACTGAGTAAAGGATGTTGGTGGAATTATTTTAGTTAGACTGACTGCAATGCTAAAAATGAATCCTGGGGTAGGACAGTGAAGAAACACACACTGGAATATTAATTCTGCTTCCAGTCATCCAAGGAATTCAGTCAGTGAAGTCAGGAGAGAATTCACAGGCTGTCTGGTTTCCACAGACTTTGGGGAGGCCTTGCCAGTGCTATTCGTTCCTTCTGGATTTGCCTGCATCTCTTCATGTTATTAGTGGAAATAATTTCCTCTGCGGAGAAGCAGCCGCCTCTGTCCTGCTGGTCTGTCTCTGCTGTGGATCCCTTCCTCACATTTCTTCTCAATCCTGGTAGGCAGCTGTGCCTGCAGGGTCTTGTTCAGTCTTTTACCCAATTATCCAGGCACAGAACACCCATCCCAAGCTAATCATGAAGGACAATCTTCTCTGGGTGAAAACACTCTCTGAGGACCCACCTCTGCTGTGGTGGCTTCGGGGAGTGAAACCACTAATTATAGGAGAGGAGTGTTTGGGTTATATCATACATGACGTTAGAAGCAGAAAGGGAGATCCCAAGGCTGAGCCCTCAGATCCCATGGCTTTGCTGTGCCATTTGACCCCTTCCCTGTCCCTCTGATTCTCCAGGGAGACCTGCTCACCCTACTGGGCAGCTTGTGTTCCCTCCTTGAGGAACTCCCCTCTTTGAAAATCCTGATCGAAACACAAGTGTGTGGAACTTCATCAAGTGTAAGAATAAATAATTTCCATCTGTAAAGAATTCCTATCTGTAAGGAATAAGGAATTCCTCTCTGCACCCCGTTACAAATCCTCAGGCAGCAGGCACCAGGGTAGAGTAAAATGATGATTTTAGTTGTCTCGTCTCACAGGAGTTCCTGCCCTCCATCTCCATGGAGGGGTTGCTGGCAGTGCATGGCTCTGCTGATTTCAGCTCTCCTGCTGAAATGCCAGAGCTGCTTCCCAGGATTTGGCCATAAACTGTGGAGCCCAAGGAAGATGTTGCTTGCTTTCCGAAGGACAGGATGAAATCACCACGTGTATGTCCTCTATCTATTGCCTCTCTGGGCAGGGAAAACATAAATGCTGTTCCCACCATTTTATTTATTGGCTTTCCTCTGCTTCCTGGGAAAAGCCTGTTTTTTAGTACTTTTGCGTGTGCGTGTGAGCCTGTGTGGGGTAAGCGTGTGTGGTGTGTGTGTGTGTGTTTATAGGAGGTTAAAAAAAATTTCTTGCTGTCAGCAAGTGATGTTACAAACCTGCTCTGACAAGGCTGGTTGTATATTTACAGTTGGTGAGAGCGAAGGCTTCATCAATCTTCACGCTTTGAAAGGGACAGGCCCGCTCCCATGAGCACCTGCTCCGGGAGAACAGCTGAACTGTGACTTTCCAGGGAACTAGCTGTAAATTTTAGCCATTCCCCCCACAGCCCACGCATGCTTGAGCTCTTTAACCTTCCCAGGCTGGCAGGAGTCCCAGCAATCAGTTTAGTGCAAAGACTGGGGTTCTTTTTAATTAACCTTTTGTTTCCCACTGCAGGTGTTTCAAAGTTTCTTAATGTTAAAAAGGAACAGGAGGGGAAAAAAAAATTGTTTGCAGAGGTGCATCCACTTTTTCTATGCTTGGTGATCAAACAGGATCAGCCTTTGCAGTGTTTCCCCTCTACACTTGCCTCTTGGACGTGCGCCTGTGCCAGCGTCCGCTGGGAATTGGCAGCACAGGTTCCCTTGAGGCACCTGCAGAAATTCCTGGGAGTGCACTGTGCTTCTGTCCTGAAGGCCAGGTTTCCTTCCTTTCTTGAGGCACCTCCTTGTTCTCCAGGCAGCTTTCTCCAGACACTCGACTCCCTCGGTGTGTTGATGTGCTGTTTGTTTGGTTTCCCCTCTCACAGCCAGCCTGCCCAGCCACAGGAAGTTTGATTATGGACTTGATGAGTCCTGTTCCAGCAGACTCCAGTATTCCTGAAGTGCTCGCTTGGTGAAAGGAACAATCTCGACCCTCCCTACAATTCCAGCCTGGCCAACCTATGCTCCCCATCTTCAAGGGTCTGCTGGACAAGGCCAGTGAGCAGACAGAGTTTAGAAAACATGGTAGAAAATCACAGGGAGAGGATTCAGATGGATCATGCTTGGGAGGTGCAGCAGTATTTTGGATGTAAAAGCAGTTGGTTTACTTCAGGCAGGCTGTCCTGTTAATAAAATAAAGATATATCCCTTCGTGAGGGAAATATTCCTGTGCTGGAGGAAAAGGGATGTATTGTCCTGTTTGATCAATAGAATTATTAGTAGAACAAGGACCTGTTGTATTGCTAAGAAAATTCATATGTGGAAATTTATCACAAGGAAAAAAATATGTTTAAGCTCTACTTAAAACAATAAAATATATCTTTGAGGGAAAGTTTCAGACTTCTCTGTATAAGAGGAATAATGGTTTCTATAATTTAATAGGTGCTAAATTTGGTGAGGAGTGCCAGCAAATCCATTTCACATAATGATATTTTATCTCCCTTGATATGGTCATTTTCATGAATGTCTTTTTATTGGTTCCCTTGTCCCACAAAGTGTCCAAGGTGGTGCTGCTCATCCTCAAACGCCAAGCACATACAGAGGCAGGGATGGCTGGAGAAACCTATTAATAATGGTTGCACAAAAAATGGGCAGGAACTGCATGACAGTTAAATGTGCTCCCTATAAATAAAGAACATTTCTATTTGACCCTCAGGGCTGTGGCTTTTCAGCACTTACTTTTGTAGGAGTTAAGGTGGTCACAGCTATTACAAACTAGAGATAAGCTTAAGAAATTCAGGTGAGGATAACTGGGAAAAAAAAGAGAACTTCCAAAGAAGATTTCAGTGAAAGTCTCAGCTAGAAAAAAAAATCTAAAATTGCCCTCAGTGAGGGATTTTGTTTACATAGGCAAGGGCAATTTGCTTCTTGGAAAAAGGAGTGATTTATTCTCTCAGGTATCTAATTGCAAATTCACAGAGCCAAGCCTTTTCCTCATGTAGCTCTGCTGAGATGTACAGGAGCATTAGTTACAAAGGTTCACAGATTTTTAGAACCCTCAGAATACATTGTATATAAACAAAAACTCAGTTATGGTTTCAGTCTGGGTGGTACTTTATGCTGACTGGAATTAGCAACCATAATCTGCGACTGCTATCACAAAAAATAAACTGTGTCTCAGGAAGGGAAACTGAGAATTTTTTCTTGGGAGAAAAAAAAAAAAAAAGAGGAAATTTGGAAGAAAATCAGAATAAAATGGAAGGAAGGGAAACATATACAGGTATGTAGCAAAGAGGCAATACATTATATTATAGCGTGATATACACTTGGAATAAAATGGCCCAGAGAAGCTGTGGCCGCCCCATCCCTGGAAATATTCAAGGCCAAGTTGGATGGAGCTTGGAGAAACCTGGGATAGTGGGAGATGTCCCTGCCCATGGCAGGGGGTGGAACGAGATGAGTTTTAAGGTCCCTTAAGGTCCCTTCCAACCCAAACCATCCTGTGATTCTGTGATTCACAGTCAACACCAGGTCTTTGCTGCCTTCCCCCTCATGTGCCACGTAGCTGTAGAATCCAAATTGTCTGAGTTTTGGCACCCTTTGAATTCTCCCACCTTAAGGGGCTGGTCGCCTACCCAGGAGCTCCACGGACCTGCCTGTGTGGAGGAACAAGGATGTGCCAACATGTGGTCCTGAGACCCAAAAATTCAAAATGAAGCAAGGAGTGAAAGAACTGACAGGATGAGCCATCATGGGAAATGAAGGGAAGACTGTGCAAATGGTTCTAATAAATAATAAGAAATGTTGCATGGGCCAAAGGAATAATAGATCAGCAATGGGAAGACTCTAAAAGCTGCTGAGAGTTATTGATAGACGTTGTGTAAAGAGGGGAAAAAAACCCATAAAAGAAGAAATCCCTGATAGTTTTGCCTTCATGTTCACAAAGGCAGGCAGCAGGGCAGGTGCCAAAGGGAAAGATAAATTTCCTTTTGCATAAAGAAGAAATATTGAAGGAAACTGAGCAGAGGTGACGAAGAAATTAAGAGTGCCAAAAGACCCTGAAAGCATGTGGTCCATGTCAAACGCTCTTCAGGTTTTTGAGCTGAGTCAGTAAAATGTATGAAAAATCTCTTGAGGGAAATGAGAACCTCTTTGGAGACCAGTAATGGAGAGATCCTGCTCTGTCAAGTCCAAGGAATCTTTCCAGAAAGGAAAGGTGGCGGTACAGGGGAAGGTAGTTTGCATGGCCAGGAGGCCAAAGTCTGTTTTAATCTGGGATTGCACTAGAGAAACAAGGTAAGTTATGGGTTTAATTAAAGGAAAACCATCAAGGATTAAAAAATTGCAATCTTGCCAATAAAGGGAGAAGAAAACTGGCAGCGGCTTTCTGAGGAATTAATGGAAGTCACAGTCCAGGGAAAAGCCAAAAGATGTAACTTCTGCCATGGCAGGAAAGATTGGGTATAACACAGTAGGGAAGAACAGGCTTGAGTAAAAGTGACAAGTGTGGGACATGAAGTGGCTGGTCAAGCTCTGGCTGGTGGGTCCTTGCCACTGAGCTACTCGTGAGGACACACCACTGAGTTTTACTTGGAGAAAGCGAAGGAACTTCAGGACCAAGTGGTTATTGAGGTGAACTGAACTGGAGGAGGCACAGAGATGATGGATGAAGGGTTTGGGGGTGCCTGCTTTGGGTGGGGAGTGTGAATTCAGCCCCAGCACTGATGGGCGCAGCTCTGCATTTCTGCAGCAAGTCTCCATGGAAGATTCTTGACCCGCCCACTCTTTAATGAAATAAAACCCCGAGTATTGCCCAGGCAGGTAAGTGCACGCTGAAGAGCCACCATCAGACACGGCACCTTGGGCTTTGTGAGGTGAGGAGGAGGGCGGGAAGGTGGAGCGGCCTCGGGAAAGGTGGGAAGGGGATGGATTTGTGGGGAAGGTGGGAAAGTGGAGGGTCTTTGGCAAAGTGGATGGTCTGTAAGGAAGGTGGAGGATCTGTGGGTAAAGTGGAGGGTCTGTGGGGAAAATGGGAAAGTGGAAGGTGTGTGGGGAAGGTGGAGGGTCTTTGGCAAAGTGGATGGTCTGTAAGGAAGGTGGAGGATCTGTGGGTAAAGTGGAGGGTCTGTGGGGAAAATGGGAAAGTGGAAGGTGTGTGGGGAAGGTGGAGGGTCTTTGGCAAAGTGGAGGGTCTGTGGGTAAAGCGGAGGGTCTGTGTGGAAGGAGGAAGGTCTATATGGAAGGCAGAGGGTCTGTGTGGAAGGTGGTGGGTCTGTGTGGAAGGAGGAAGATCTGTGTGGGAGGCGGAGGGTCTGTGGGTAAAGCGGTGGGTCTGTGTGGAAGATGGTGGGTCTGTATGGAAGGCAGAGGGTCTGTGTGGAAGTTGGTGGGTCTGTGTGGAAGGCGGAGGGTCTGTGTGGAAGGCGGTGGGTCTGTGTGGAAGATGGTGGGTCTGTATGGAAGGCAGAGGGTCTGTGTGGAAGTTGGTGGGTCTGTGTGGAAG
>VWZG01003370.1:455843-490376 GCA_013396735.1 Grallaria varia | reverse complement strand
CTGGGCTGCGGGGAAGGGGGAGGGTCTGTGTGGAAGGGGGAGGGTCTGTGTGGAAGGCGGAGGGTCTGTGTGGAAGGCGGAGGGTCTGTGTGGAAGGCGGAGGGTCTGTGTGGAAGGCGGTGGGTCTGTGGGTAAAGCGCAGGGTCTGTGTGGAAGGCGGGAAAGCGGCAGGACCGTGAGGGGCCGGCTCTGCCCAGGACGAGGCTCCGCCATTGCCGCCTCAGCCGTCTCAGCCGCCGGCCGCCGCTAGGGGCTGCTGCGCACCGCATTAATAAACACAAATAGCAATTAACGCGGCGTTCCGGGCAGGCAGGCTCTGACCTCCCTCTTCCCACACACCAAAAACACGCGGGGCAGCCGTAGGAGCCGCTCCCCGCAGAAGGTTTCTCGTGTACAGCGGGAGTTCTGCCCTGAGGGCCCAGCAATCCCCCGGGGCTTTGCCAGGCGGGCTCCGGCAAGAAACGCATCTCCACAGGTGCCCCTTGTGCTCTCAAGAGAAGATTTGCAGATATTGCGTTAGTGAGGTGGGTTTCTTTGTCTGGCAGGAACAGCCCCGTGTGGTGTTGGTCCCTTTTGGAAAAATAAAGGCAACAAACAACCCAGAGATGAAACACTCACAGGGCAGCCGTGCCAGGCTCAGCAACACCAGTGTTGGTTGTTCCTGTAACTTGCACCAAAAACGCAATTGTTTTTAATCTCGGTTTTGATCTCGGTTCTGCTGTGAGTGGTCGCTTCCACAGTACAATATACAACTTCATTCAGGCGTGTTGCTGTTGTCTGCCTGGCACTTCAGGCTGAGGTGTGAGCGAAGGTTTTACAGGCTCCGCGTTTGCAGCAGGTAAATACCAGCACCTCCACCAGCATCCCAAAGCTCAGGCTTGGTTTCTGCTCCCCCTCCGCCCGCCTCCTTCCACCACCAACTTCATCTTATTAGTTTGCGAAATTCTAGCCTTGCTGAAACCTGGAATTCTGAGCTAAGGAGAGTCCCAGCAGCAATGCTCGTATTTTCATTTTGTATTTTTCATCAGTGGCGTTGGCCCAGGGTTGGTTTTATTATTACTACTATTTTTTTTCTAAATAATGCTCTGGAAGGATAAAGCTGGGAAGTCCTATCTGTTTCCTGGAAAAGCCAGTTTCTGTCTGTCAGCATCTGTCACATCCGTGTACACTATGATTTAAAAACAGCTACAGCAACGGACAGACCACACTAGAGAAGGGATTTCTCTCACTCTAATTCCCATATTCATGGCACACGGTATTTCTTGTTTAGTCCCTGTGCATGGGAAGGCTAAATAAGAAATAAAAGAAGTGCTGGTACCCTCTTTTTGCACCCCCATTTTTGTGGGGCGGGTGGTAGTCCTGTGCAGGGCCAGGAGTTGGACTTGGTGATCCTTGTGTGTCCCTTACCACTCAGGATATTCCATGATTCTGTGACAGGGAGATGTAAATGCGACCACACCAAGTGGCTCAGGGTTTGAGGTTGCAACTGGCCACCAATCCCAGCCCTGAGCACGCTGCTACCACGCTGGGATGATGCTGACTGCAGTTTCCAGCCAGTTTGTCTCCCAGAAATGCTCATCTGCAGGGGAAAAAAACCAAAGAGAATTGATATATAAAATGTGAGAAATCAAAACTTAGCTGTGCCATTAGGGAGACTGTAAAGGCACCATTGCCTGGGTCTGGAGGGAGAAGAGAATTTTGGGGGGAACAAAGGCACTGTCAGCTTTCACGACTATTCTAAGCCATTCTAGTATTAGGCAGCATTGCTGCTGTGCCTTTTAGTCATTTTATGGACCTGATATTTTAAGGCACCAAAGGGAATGATGATGTTCATTCCACATGTGAGAATATAAAATGGAAGTGTTTGTTTGCATGGCCTGGATTGGTAATGTCTGCCTTTTAGAGCTTGCTGGTTTAGTGCCCACTTCCTGGTGGAGAATACCAGAAATAGAGACACTGCAGAATTATTATTATTTATTTTGTTCAGTTGGGTTTCTATGAAGGTAGGCATGCCCGTGGATATATAGATTGCCTATAAAGCAAGGTGGCTGGGCAATGTGTTTTGCTACAACAGGTGTCCATGTCTGTTAGCTGGGTGTTGTTGGAGGGAAAAGATTAATCCTGCCTCAAGGAAGTTGGGAACTCTTGGCTAATGAGGTGTTGCAGGTGTGTGACTGGGGACAGAATGGAACCCAGGGCTGGTACAGGCAGACAGACATCACTTCCTTCCCTCTTTCCCTGGATGCTGCTTCTGCATTGTGGAATATTCTCCTTGTCTTGCTTTTCTGTTCTCTGGAAAGCCCTCCTGTCGCATTTGGTGTGTTTACAGCTCTTTATGAGACCTGCAGCTCTGGAGTTTCATTGCTGCTCCATAATCAACGTTAATTCTCATTTTATGGTTATAAAAATCTACTTGCTCTACCCTTTCGCACTCTAAAATGCCATTAGTGTGTCTTGGGATGATCCTACTTTGTTTATGGAACCCTTGCTATTGCAAGCCTCTGTCTTTTGATGGTACAGTTACCAGAAAATGGATTAAAGATTAAATGAACATATTGCTTTGTTTGTTTGTTTTTAAAGAAAGCTGTTTTGCAATTAGCTCTTTATTTGATCAAAGATTGCATCTGAATTAATTGTGTGTTTTTGCCCAGTCTGTGATTGTTTCTCTGAGACAACTGGGTCAAGTTTTGTTTACATTGTGACCCACATAAACTCCATGGTAAACCACACTCTCTCCTCCCTCCCAGAACCAGAGCAGCACAGGGAGATATGCCTGTAAACTAAATTAAATGCACAATGTTGTGTATAATTATTTGGTGTCAGCATGTCTCACTTTTTCAAGAGAATTTTCATGGGCTGCTCCCGCTGACATTCCTCTTTCGGTTAGGTGCTGGATGAATGTTAGAAGCTTTGACAGAGGCAAGATGTTGCCCACAAATCGCATGTGCTGCTTGTTGATGTCACTAACGATGTGTGTGTGGTGGAGAAGCCCTGCTTTGGGCTATCTCAGTTTGGAAAGTTCTACAGTCATCTTTTAAATGCTGTTCCACCTCATTTTCAGTGCTGTGCCAGCCTTCAGACAGTTGCTGTTCCAACCTTCTCCAGTGTTCGTTTCTTCCATTGTGGGCTTCTTTCTCACCACACAGCTTTGCAAAGGTAAGAACAATTCATGAGGCATGGCTGGTACCAGCTTTGCCCAAAACACTCATCACTACCAGAGGTCCTTATGAGCCCTGTACTTGATATCCTCTCCCTTGGCCCTGGTGGGGCCATTCTCACCAGGGTCACTGTCTAGTGCTGTGTCTCTTAGAGACCATCATTTCATGTCCATGGGATGGCTGTCTTGAACAGATCAAGACCTTTTTATTTTTACATTGTCCCATCATATGGATTGACTTAGAATTAGACTTCCCATCAGCAGCGCTGTAGATGTGATTCCCAGCCTGCTGATCTTTGCCAGGAGAGCTCAGCTATCTTTTGGGATAGACAGAGCCACAGAGAAATTGGTACAGAGGCTTGATGATCTGTGCTAAGATGAGATTAATCTGGCCTTGAGTGTCTCTTTAGCACGTTCCTTTAGCAATTAATATTAGGTTTTGGCCCCAGTCAAAGTGCCTTTGCTGGGTACTCACTATGCGCTGCAGTGACACAGCGAGGGTGTTTTGCAGAGACAATGTCTGGCTTTGCATTCCTGCCTCTTAGGAGACAGTACCTAGGATGCCTTTTTGGCCTGTATTTCATATTGTTCTGTGTGAATAACAGGATCTGATGATTGAAATCTACTACCTGGGATCTGAAATGAATTGTTTGCTTTCTCAGGAAATCTTAGGCTTGTCCGTTCGCTTCCCCTTTGCACACACAGACGTTACGCGTGTGTTCACACAGACACACCGGGGCTGCATCGTACAGCAAATTGCTTATACACATGTAAGCAAATATCTTCTCAAATCATCTCTTATCGCAGAGTGGGGTGTGGTGCTTGTTGTTCAAGGGGTTGAGGTTGCCTTTCAATCTGCCAGGGCCAGCCTGACACCAAAAATAAACAGCATAAGCCTGGAACGGTTGTCACAAGGGGCAGAGAGAACTTGTCAGGCAGGAGTGTGTGAGCCGGCGAGATGATAATGTGGCATGACACTTCTGAAATGAGACACCGGTTGCCATGGTGAGGAGTCAGGAGGGACTATCTCTCCAGAGGCTGAAATAAAACATGCTTTAAATGATGTTTGATTAGAATTTAGATCATGTAACTGAGTGGCTGGACCTTTTTTCCCCCCCTCTTCCTTTTTTTCTCCTCCCTTTACTTGTTGTCGTCGTCATCTTTGGCTGCTGGCAAAGTTCACTTTGGGAAGAAAGGGTTTGGGGTCCAGAGCAGTCCCAGCTGTAACCCCCCTTGCTCCACCACTTCCAGCATGCTGAGAGGTTACTTAGTTCCATGCCCAGTCAATTATACTCCTTGCTAACTCTGCTTGCATTTTCCACTTGAGTCCATCATAGTTTAAACCAGTTAAAAATGATTCCCTCTGTTCTGAAAAACAGTTAATCAATAACACCCTGAGAATATTTCTTGTCTTCGGTTGCTTTCCCAGGTCAGTCTACTCAGGGTATCCATCACCTTGTTAATAAATATTAAAAATGCAACCCAAGAAGGCTTATGCACAATATCCTTCTTGGACTTCATGTTAAAGGAGGATGTGAATGTGTCTATATGTGTCAGTCTGGGTGGTAAAAGGAACCTGTAAGAGAAAGGATTAAAAGAACAATGTAAAACAATTGTCCTTGTGAGCTTGTAAACGGAATAGTATATTTAAAAGTAATTTTGGCTTTGTTTGCAGTTTGAATGAAACACCAAAACAAATGTATTTTTCATGTCCCAGCAGAAATGGTCAATTAAAGAGCTGGTTCTGGGCTATGGAGCTTTCCAGCTCTGTGGTGCTTTTTGGTCTATCACAATT
Source organism: Grallaria varia (assembly GCA_013396735.1). Lineage (NCBI taxonomy): Eukaryota > Metazoa > Chordata > Aves > Passeriformes > Formicariidae > Grallaria > Grallaria varia. The sequence goes on along the minus strand of VWZG01003370.1, from coordinate 485,424 downwards.
TTGAAGCAGGTATCCAATGTCTGGATAAATCTACTGGAAAACAATAGTCAGTCAATTCCAGTGCTGTTGGATGCAGACAAAAACACTCATCAAAGGACAAATGCACCAAGTTCTGCTAATTTCAAGGTCGCCTGAGGGCCAGCCATTTATTGACTTAAATTGGCACACAGAGTACCAGGGCCTAAGCTTTGCCAGGTGTCATCTCTAATAGGTTGTGAGTGGAAGGTGTTAAAATACAAGAGATGTTTTTTTGTGGATGATGGAGTGAGCTGAGTTTGATGACTCACAATTGGGAGTCATTGTTGAGTCCACATTGGATAAGTCAATCCAGAAGCAGATGTTATTGGCAATTTTTTGACTTGAAGGCAGAAAGTCAAACGGTCATAGAGACTCTGCCTCACCCTACACTGTGTGGAGATACTTTGTACAATGGTAAAATTCCCGTGGAGCTTGGAACAGGGATGTGTGTCTGTAACTAACAAGGATATTGATACATACATACTGCAAATGAACTTCCCCTTTATTAGCACATTTAAATTGTGACCATTTGCTTTGGTAGTTGAAATATTTACACCAGGCCCGTGAATATGTGACTACAAGTAGGTTTTTCTCAGCTATTAAAATCCCTGTGCAAGACCATGCTGATCAGAGTTCCTATTTAGGGAAAAAAAGGCTCTATAGTGGCTATACATGAGAGAAAGTGTATTCTAGGAGTCAGAGGATGCCCTATGATTTATGAGAGACAAAGAGGTACATTAGATATTGTTAGAATACATAATAATCCTCTGGCAATAATTTATTCGGCTTGCAAGGTTAGGATCTCCATAATTCTTGGTTGCACTCTAATGAAGACTGCTGATGCTTATTATATATTTTTGTGTACATTAGAGGTACCTGTGAATATATGGATACTGTTCTTGCCTCCTGCCACCCCACTACTTACACAGCTGCCAGCAGGACTGTATTGTGTGGTCCATTTTTACTAAATGATCTAAGAAAGTACATCAGCTGTATTGGCTTCTTGTCAGTGGTTTTCTGTAACTCTCTACGATAAAATCATCTTCTGCACATTTAACCTGATTTCCTCTCACTTTTGGGTCACCCCTGGCTCTGGGGTGACACAGCCATCCCCAGGAAGTTGTGGGCTTTAGCAGTACGTGCAAACAAACCACATAGATGTTCCCCCAGAATTTTTAAACTGGGCACTCAAACCTGATTAATTTATTGGTGGGATGGGGTGTGGTGGTCTGGACTGAGAGGAAAAAAATGAGAAAGAGGAGAAATCCAAACTTTCTTTCCCTGAACTCACTGACATTTCATAAAACTTTGCCTCCAAAATCAGTTCATGATTCCACCCGTAAGGTCATTTCCAAGTGATTTATTACCATTTGACACTCCACTCCAGGATCTTTGGTGACACTACATGGGTCTTTTGAGCTTTATGATCAAATTTAATGGTGGTCACTGCAGCCAGACGGATGAAAAATGCCCATTTCTTCACCACTGTTTCTTGTATTGGCCTCAGGGATTAGAAAAGCAGGTCCTTTATTTAGTTACACTGTCAACAGCACTTTGGATGTGAGTTCAATTGGTTGGTTTGGAGTTCAAATGTTCCAGTCTGAATACTGCCGTGTGGACTCGTAAGGCATCCTGGAATCTGCCCTGCTCTGTGTCCCCACACCCACCCTGGGGATGTGATGGTCACTGCTGGGTGTAAACACTGAGTACGAGTTGGAAGTAAAGCCAGGGAAGAAAGGGGGAGTCCTGTTTGATAGATCAGCTGGGAGAACTGGGGGTGCACGGATGAGAACCTTGCTGAGGGCAACACAGACCTTTAGTCGGAGGGTGTGTTCTGTTCACATCCTCCTTAAGAACCGTGGTAAGGAAGAGGTTAAAATCATTTAACACTAGGGCTTTTTTTTGCATATTAATTAGGTATTGCTCTATTTTATCGCTGGAGTGCACTTTGTACCGCAGTTTTAAAAATGCTCTAAGTAATGTTTGCTATGCTTCCTGCAACCTAATCTGCCATATGATTTGGGTTACCCATGCCATGGAATTTGCTTAACACTGGCATAGAAATTAGCCCTGAAGAGCTGGAAGATCCCAGAGCTGCTGATTATGGGTGTCTGATAATAGTATAGGCCTATAATGATTTTATACAATGTTTTCATCTAATGGCTTGTCTGGTTTTGAAGGCAGCATTTTCATCGTAGAGATGCACATTTGATCCTCACCACCAGTAAAGAGCCATCGGAAAAGCCACTCTGGCAGGCTGTGGTTTGCAAGGCTACAATACTAAACAGGAGATTCTTGTAGCAGAGCTGGGTCTTTCGTCTTGAGTCAGGCCAGGTCACTCACTGGGGTAGTGACACTAAAGTAGCCCAAAGTTGTTTCTTTGCCCTTCCTGATTTCCCAGATGGTGTAAGTCACCGTGGCTTCTCTGCAGTTGGACAAGGTATGTCCGTTCAATCCACCTGTAGATCTAGATCTCCCATTTCAGGGCAATATTTCTTTCCATTAATTCTACTTTTATCTCTTTTTTTAGTAATCCACAGTGAGGTCACTACAGAACTGTAACGCTTGCTAGTGTGTCTCTTTGAGAGTGCCTGATTTCTGCATACGGCTGTCTGGATTTTGCCCTGCTGTTGGACCTCAATGCGTCTAATCACCTTCTGGGTACAGGGTTCCCCAGGATAATTAACAAAAAATGAAGAAGGAATGATCTGGAAATTATCAAATACCTTTTTGAAGCACCTTCTGTGGAAATAGATTTTTTTTTCTTGCATCAAACATTAAAACCTACAAGATTCTCACACAGGGAATTTTCCAAGTTTTCTTTTCCCCATCGTATTTCCACACTCTGTTGTCTTCCTTTCCTTTGGCCAAAGCACATACCACAACATTTGCATGTGCTGTTGCAGCACACAGCTCTTCTGATCCCACATCAGGTGTCAAATCTTTAATATGATTTCCTACATGTTTGACTAATCAATGCAGAACATCATCATGAAAGATAATTTTACCCTCTGGCACTTCAGGGACAGGATAATGAGGCCTGGTGTTTTCCATTTTTTATTCTTCCACAAGAATCTACATTTTTTAGTCCCAGCTAATTGATTTAAGTTCATGGAGGAAGGTTTTTTTCCCTTTCCCTTCCAGTATCTTGGATATTAATGGATTCTGGTGAGCTAACGGAGCTGTGTGATCAGTATGTTTAGAGATTCAATATACTGCCGTTCTGACCTTTCAGAAGCCAAGGGAAAAACATCAGGCCCAGCACGTTGATCCTACATGAACACTGAAATCTCAGGCAGGGTGGAGCTGCTTGAGCTGCCTGGAGAGAGGGACTTTCTCCAGAAAGGGCGGTTTGTTCTCAAATCATTTGCCAAACAGGAGGCAATTTAGTCTTTCAACCCAGTGAGAAGTCGGGAGATTTATGGCCTCTCTTAGGCAGTGGTGGAAGGCAGAGGGGTGGAAATGGAGTCTCTGAGAGCTCAGGTACACAGGCATTGCTCTGGAAAGCCTGGGCAGAGAGCATGGCATAGCAGGGAGTGAGCGATAAACCATGGACACAGGCCAGACCTTGAAACTTCCGCTCCCCTGGCTCCACCAGGGAATCAGGGCATCGTTATCCCCTTCCTTTCAGCAGGTTGTAAAGCCTGGCTTTTTGCAACAGAAAGCTGGGCAGGCTCTGCACTGATTGTGGAGTTGAAGGAATGGGACAAAGCCCTCTCCAGCAGTAGCTGGATTCCATCCATCTGAGCAAAAATATATGTTAGTCTAAATATCCTTCCCTGAGACAAAGTGAATTAGCAAGTAAAAAGCTGTTTTGCGTACTGAGGCAACACTGGTAGCGTGATATAACTGATTAAACATTTCCCAGTCAGTGATACTGTCCCTGTTGGCCACAGATCCATTGGATTCACTGGTTTAGACCTAAGAGGGAGTGTAATCCTGCTGCAGCATGTACCTGAGGCTCTAAAAAGTGTGAGCTAGACATGTTTTTATGAATAATCCGTATATTTCTTCTGTATTTTACCACCATTAACTAGAGTTATTCTTGTATTATTGTTTTTTTTCAGGGATGGCAGCAACTTATGACAGATTTGTTTAGGGTTAGCCCTATACATAAGTTAAGTGGCAGATAAAATTTAATTTTTCTTATAAGAAAAGCCTATAGCTCCTCAAATTGCTCATTTAACATCACTGAAAAGTAATACTCCACTTTAGAATGGACATCGTATTAACTTTAAAAGGCCTATTTAAAGTGACGGTTGTCAGTGAGTGAAAGCCAGATATGGTAATTTCGAGTTACAAATCAGAGTGAGGAAACTGTAGAATGGACAACCTTGTTAACACAAGCGCGACGGAGGAAGCACCGGGGTCAGAGTGCCAGCACGGAAAGGAATAAAGACACAGCACCAAAAATATGTCCTATAATTAGGGCAGCTGTAAGAGTCAAGGTTGAAGATTCTTCACCATGACATGTCTGATATAGAAAAAGTGATAGCCAAGAGTAATCACTTACAGGCACCGAGCCTTAAAGGAGCAGCACTGCTCTTACCCTGGCTGGGGCAGGGGAGCCTGTAAGACAAAGAACGGGGGGCACGGGGTGACTCTGAGCAGTGTGAGTGGGGAAGGGGAGAGGGAGGAGCTGGAAATTTCAAGGGTCAACACTCAAAGGGATCAAAAACTAGAAAAAAATTGCTCACTCGGCAGAGAGGTTTCTGATCATGGTGTGGAACAGTGGTGACTCAGAGAGCAGGGTGGGTTACCCAGTGTGTTGGTGGGGGTATTCCGGGTTTAGATCCGAGTGGATGGGCACACTGTGGGGGGGACACTGAGGAGGAAGGTAACAGGAGGAGGCTGGGACAGCGTGTGTTTGTAAATGGATGGACACAGCGGGCAGGGGGAAAACAGAGCTGGGGAAGAGAGAATTTGGTGGGAACACAATCACAGTCACTCAGGTGGCACAGACCACCAAGGACCCATACTGAGCACTGAGCAATCGGGGGCACACATCCAGTTAGATGGGCAGCAGAATGTGGGGACCCCTGATCTGTGGGGATTTGGGAAATGCTCTCTTCTCCTGGCTGCAATGCTCAGAGGAACATCCCTGACAGTCAGGTCAGAGTGGGGAGCAGGGGACAAGGAGACATTTCTACTAGTGGAGAATGTCTCCGTATTCCAGTTTCCCAGGAGTCCTTTGGGATGTGTGGAAACCTTCCAGGCTTTTCTGCCTTTTAAAAGCCCCAGGAGGTTGTCACAGGAGAAGCCTTCTCCTCTTCTGCTGTATTTCCTCAGGGAATGATCCAGTCCAGGCAGTTAATGTGGAGTGACATGGGCACATGCTTTTCTCCCTCAATCCCCACCTCCTCCATGGGATCCACTTGAAAGGATAAAGGAGATTCATGCTGAACTAACTGCCTTATCCCCAAATACTCTTCTTTCTCAACATTAAAGAGTATTCGGCGAGAATGTCTGTAATGTAATATAACCCACCTCCAGCTGAGCTTCCCTGTCCTTTATCAGAGAGCTGGAGCAGGCACCTCGCATCTCTGGAAGCTGGGCAGGGCTCTCTACAACTCCACAATTCCGAATAACCCATAATATCTCTCAGGACAAGCCCATTCCTCACCTAGCCTGGATCCTTTCTTGCGGTATTTAAAGGTTGGTAAGTAACAGCGATGAGCCCTAAAGAGAAGGACTCTTTGACCTTGCTTTGGGCTGCTGTCTCCTGTTGCTATCACAGATTTGGTTACCTGATATCCATTTTTCCCTGCTAGCTTGTAGAGCCAAACCTTTCTTCAAGGGCAGGAGGATCAGCCTGCCTCTGTGGACATTCACGGTTTGATTTGCAGCATGTTCACTGTGGGGTTCAAAGGCTGAAGGGAAGAAGAGCTTCTCCCCTGCACAAAACCCCTGAGAACAAAGTCGCTGTGGCACCGGACAAGGAGTTTTCTGGCAGATCAAAGGCCAGGATTCCTTCAGCCCCTTTGTCAACCAGTTTATTTTGCCTTTATCTTTGTCAACCTGTACTTGGGGACACCAATTCGATTTTCCATTGAGAGGTGCGGATATCTATATTATTTTCCTAAAACTCCAGAGAATATTATAAATTTCTTTTTATTGCTTCCAGCCATGTTATTTAAAGTAATTAACCTTAATTTATAAATTTTTATATCAAACTGCCTTTTAACTTTTAGAACTGGCAGGAGAAGTCCATTTCCCAGGGCTCCTAATAGTTCTCCATTTAATCAAAATTCATCCATCAGATTCCAGTGTTAAATCATCTTTTAATTGGGAGTTACATTCTGGTTAATAGTTTTATAATTCGCCGCCTCTAATAGTTTTTACCACAGGGATCTACTCCATTTTTTCTCACTCTATTATTCCTGGTGTTCAGCAGGGACATTTTAAAAACGTTCACTTCCCCTGCCTGTTCTTTGTGATCTCATTAATTCTTGATAGCCAGTTCCCTTTCTCCTCATTACTGGAGCATAACTACCTTTATCACTAGGTGAAACCTTACTCATTTCTACAAGTGCTCTCCAAATTCTTTTTAATTTTTTTTTTACCCCTCCTCCTTAAAAAAAACCCTATCTGCAATTTATTTCAGAAAATAAGATCCTGTATACTGAGTATGGTCATGGTGCTTGACACTACTGAGATTTCAGAGTGGACATTTTGGGGCAAGAACTTGCTCTAAGTTTGTGTTTCTCCCAGTGGCGCCCTGACAGTAGTTGGGTTTTCTAGGAGATATTTCCAGTTAAAAATATCAACTACTGATTCTAATGACATGAGACAACAAAATAATTGATTGACAGAAGAGGCAGATCTTTTTGGAGCGGATAATTTGATGTCACCCATATGGCTTTTGCCTGGGAGGTGCTGTTACCTGCAGGAGAGGAACAACCTCAACCCCAGGTGCTGGTTTACTCCCAGGTGAACTCCACAGTGTACCACTTAACTGTCAGCCACACCACATGCAAAAGGCCTTGCTCAATGCAGCCAGAGCAGTGTTACATTTGCTTGGGATCCTCCCAAAACAATAAAAACAGCCCAAGGAGAAGTAAATAACGCTGTATATGAGGCAGTAAAACCAAGCTTGTTGTTTTTTTAAAAAATGCCTAGAATTAGCGTAAAATTAAATTTGAAACCTTAATCCTCCAAGGGCTGATTCTCAATTTGCAGATCCACAAAACCTTGGCAAATTACCCCACCAATCCTACTGACAGTCTTATAGGAATATGTTATATTGACTACCTGAAGTCAGGCTCTGCAAAGGAGAGTACATTGTAAAGAACTGTTGGAGAGAGTGAGGAAAACCAATCTCCCTGGGTTTATATCTTAGTCCCTTGAACAGTCCCATAGAATCATTTCATATATAACTTCCTATAAGAAAAATAGGATGGACAAGTGTAAACAGAATTATTATACAATTATAGTGGTCCTTGCAATAACTATAACACTGTCCACTGTAATTTTTATGTCTCCATAAACTACCAGCACTGCAGGATTCCTTTAGCCCTTCTCTCAACCCACGTGGAAATGTAATAACTTTTCCTGCTTACCGTATGCATCCGTGCAGTAATTTGATATGACAATGATTACAAAATACTCCAGCAGTTTTAATTGACTAATGTTGAGATCCTATCACCAGCACCAGACAAGATCTTATCTCCTGTATGACTTCCATCCCGCCTGACTGGGACAATATTTATGTTAATAAGGATTCCAGGCATTAGCCAAGTATTAAGTCCTCAGCTGTGGTAACTACATTGAGCTGCAAACAATAATTTCACAGACTGCTGGCCATCCTTTCCTTTGAGTGTAGTAGGGACAAATAAATAAATACTTACGTTTTTGCCAGGTACAAAATATATCTAAGGAGTTTTTATGCCTGGAACCCAGATTTCAGAATTCTGTGTGAGAAATATGACTGTAACTCAGCAGTTAAAAAGTCGCCAACGCTTGATACTGTATCTGAAGAAATTACCATAGGTATCTGAAGCAGTATTATGCCTCCTGTATGCAGAGCAGGCAGGCTATTACCTCCTCTTTTGTTGCTGCTGCAAACATTTACTTGGAGAGACTTTATTGTCAATGAGTTTTTGACAGAGGTCAGAGTATTTCTGAGTGGAACTGAAAGAGGTCTGGGACTTATATCAGACAGCTGACAGCATCAACAATAGTGTGTTTACTCATCCTGCATGCTGGAAAAATTAATTAAAAGTGTTTGTGAGATGTTCTGAGCTGGCGGAAGCCTTATATGCTTCTGATAATGTGGATTCTGGTCTTGTCTGTTGGCGGAGGAAGCCTCATGAAGGGTGAAGGGGCTGGAGCACAAGTCTTTTGAGGAGCAGTTGAGGGGGGGCTCAGCCTGGAGAAAAGGAGGCTCAGGGGGGATCCTACTCCTCTTACAACTTCCTGAAAGGTTGTGGTGAGGCAGGGGTTGCTCTCTTCTCCCAGGTAACAAGTGACAGGACAAGAGGAAACAGCCTCAAGTTGCACCAGGAGAGGTTTGAATTGGATATTGGGGGGAAAAAATTTTATGGAAAGAATTGTAAAGCATTGGAACAAGCTTCCCAGAGCAGTGGTGGAGTCACCATCACTGGAACTGTTCCAGAAACATGTGGATGTAGCACTTGAGGATGTGGTTTAGTGGTGATGCTGACAGTTGCCTGTAACAGAACGGCTGTGGATCAACCTGCCTTTTTACATCTTTTTGAAAAGGTCCAAGAGTGCAAGTTCCCCAAAACATTGTTTTTCCTATATATAAAGTGTGGCTTGAAGACTAAGTTCCATGCACAAGCAAAAGGATGAGATGTCTGGGATTTTAGATACCAGTCAATGACAACTAATCAAAGCACCTTGCAGGCTTGTGCCCCGAATTCAGATAAATCCCATTAGTGATGCAAGTTCCAGATTGGCTGGACATTAAAACCAGTGCCTTTCATTTGGTAAATATATACACAGACACTTTTAATATTTGGCCATTTAAAATATTCATCTTTTGGTTCTGTAACTCTTCATTAATGCATTTTTTAAATACATTTCTTTTGAATCAACACAGTCTCCTCTATCATGAATCTTTATCTCTGTCCTATGGGCATCTGTATCCCTGCCCTGATGTTCCACTGTACAAAAACTGAGCTGTTCATAGCCCTAATCATACTAAAACAAATGATTCATTACTAAAGTGAATGAAAGAAGGCATTGAATATTGGCATAAAGGAGAAAAGATAAACTGGTACCAGAAGGTTCATCTCTATTAGCTGAAGTTTTTGGGGACACCACAGAAATAAACCCAGGATTATAAATATTGGCCTGGATTAGGAACTTGCAAATAAATTCAGGAGAGTGAATTTCTGTGCCCTGTTTTGGACAGTGGTCTGCCTGTGTGGCTCCCACCAGGGATCAGGATAGTTCAGAGGTGGAATGGCCTGGGTACCATGGTTAAGGTTTTGGGCTCAATGTTAACATTGTTGGTAACTGTGGGCACTCACAGTCATGAAATCACTCAGGAATTACTGAAAGCTAAAAAATCTTGTGGGCTCTTTTAAACTGCAGTGCAGATCTTGGGGATCTTCATCTGTTGGCATTTCCTGTCAGACAGCATAATTAAGGACTTTTTTTTTTTTTCCTTTGAGGAAAAAGGCAGCTGAATTCAGTGAACTTGATGAGCTGAGTCTTCAGGAAAGGATCAGGTCTTTTAAATCTTCTGATTAAACAAGAAAAAGAGGTAAGCAACCTTAAATTAGATGATTGCCTTGCTATGGAAGAACATCAGTGATTTGGAAGGTGATAAATACCTGCATTGTTAAGCATGCTGGTCTCAGCTATGAGCCAGTATCTGGGTGGTCAGTACAAGTTGTTTTTTGATGCACCAACCCAAACCCTGAGGATGGGCCTTTGATAAGAGGCCAGTGTTTGGGTAGGGCAGGTACTGGGCATGACCTGCTTGATGTCTGCCTTGAGAAGCTGCTGCCCTGGCTCTGAGGCTCCTGCACGTGGTTCATCTCACCGGAAAGGTAAGACATTCCTGCTTTTTTCTCTGGGGCTGCAACATGGAGGAGGGGGGAGAGGATGTGGCTGTAGCAGTGTGGTGCTCCTGGTCTGAACAGTAGGCTGTGTTTGGCATCTTGTACTTCTGCCTGGTACAAAGTGAAAGGCTTTTAAGACTTAAAGGGTTTGTTTCTCATTCTTTGTCCTCTGGGGATGCTCCTGGAGGTTTGGGGCTGGCAGGCCTCCGCAGCAGAGTGGTCTCTGTCTCTGGGCCACCTCTAGGGTAGGGCCCAAAGTCACCTCTGGTGAAAAGGAATAAGGTGGACTTTCCAGGTGGGAAGCCCCGGAGTTCAAAATAAACATGTGGAGCACAATTTTATTTCCCTCTATGAGTCAGTTGGTTGCTGAGCAGCGATTCTCTGGAGTCCTCGTACCAGAGGCCATGAAATAACACTCCCTCAGGCACAAAAGAGATGTCTCTTGAGAGCCAGGGAATCAGGCACTTGGGAAAACAGTCCTGAGCGTCCGCTCTCCCTGCCGATGTCGTGTTCAGCTACGTGCTGTGATGTAAGGCAGCCCTAAATTACGAGCAAACAAACACAACCCCCTGTCGTTCCTCATCTATCTGCTGTGTGGGCAGGAGCTCATCTGGTAGCCTGGAACAAAACGCCTGGGTGGATGGGAGCCAGGGAGGCGGCTCGAACCACTCCTCCCGTGGAGATGCTGCAATTTAGTGAGTCATTAAGAAATTATACAGGGTGTATCGCTCTCCCTTGTTCTCTCCGCACATAGTCAAACAGAAAATATGCAACGTAATCTTGTGCATTTATTTGGGGTGAGGGATAATGGCCCTCAGAATAAACACCAGCTATCTTTAAAGGAAGCAAAATGCTCTGTCTGCCCTCCTCTGTCCCCCAGCTGACTGCTGTACTTTGTTCCAAAAAGTGGCAGTGAAGGGGGAGCCCTTGCAGAACTAATTTAGGTAAAATTTACACTCCTTGATTTTTGTGCCTCTTCTTTTTCCCTCTTCTAGTTTTGTAGCTATGATGCGGTATTGATCCAAAGATCTATAGGATCATACCATGGCTCCAGGTGGGTGGCAGAATTGAGGCTAGGCTTCATTTCTATCTGAATGGTGCAGAAAAGAATTCCACTTTCCAGCTTTTATTGCTTAGAACATTGCATTTCTCTTATTGCAGTGTATGGGAATTAGCTCTGGAGGAAAGAAATGATTCCCTCCCCCCTTCTTGATGTAGAGTGGAGCAGAAGGATTCAGGAAGAAGTAATGTAAGAAAGCAGACAGCAAGCTCATTGCTGTTTGAATTAGGTGCAGCTGGATTGCTCTAACGAAATGGGACTTCTCATCTGGGGTTCCAGCAGTGTTTCTGCGGACGGATGGTCTCCAGACTGCAGTTCCTTTGCCTGGCTGGGACAGCTCCCTGCAGTAGTGATAAACACAGGAATAGCAGAGGAGCAGGCAGCAGTTCAGCTTTGTTCTAGGGGTCGGGGTGAGTGGGTGCACCATGGAAATCAGCAGGGCTGCTGCAGGGAGAAGTGCCTGCAGCTGGAAAACACCTCTAACCATGGCTGGTACCCAGGGCAGCTCAGGTGGGTCCTATGAAGTGCCAACTCACAGACCTGCTGACCCTTTTTGAGCAGTCTGGGACAGTCTCCTCCTGTGTTAGAGTGTGTGGCACAGCTGGGGCTCCTGTACCAGCTTCTTCAGGGTCTGTGTATTTTCTGCTATGGCTCTGGGCTATATTGATCACTGGCTTGAGGAACCTCATGGCTCTCCAGAGCCTTGAAAATAACAAAGTTATGCAGATGTGAATTTGTAGGAGGGAGAAAAACTCACCTATGTGCTCCAAATTCCTTTCATGATACCTCACTCATGGGCACAGAAAGGCCACCAGCACCAGGCTGGAGGAGAGCAGGTGACTGCCTGCTTTTTGTTAAGTCTTCTGCTTGTTCTCCTTTCAAATCATCATCTTGGTGGCAGCGTGATGAGTTGCCTGGTTCTTTCCCCCCCACCTTGTAGCAAAGACATGTGTGGCTCAGTGACTGAGGAGAGCAAGTGAAAGGATGACCCAGACTGGACTTGTAGTGTGGATGCAGTTCATTCAGTTTGCTGTGTGAATTTAAGAAATCAGAAGTAATTTCCCTGCCAGGGAAGGAGGCTGCCACCTGTTCACGAACTTGGCAACCTTAGCTCACACCTCTGGTATTATGTCCTGCTAGAAGAGTTTTCAGCAGTTTCCTGCTGAAGGGGGAGGAGGGAAGAAATTCAGTAGCGTGCCAGGGTAATAGTGCTGTCTGTCCCCAGTGTGCATCCAGGAAAGAAAGTAACTGGATTTTCAAAATCCAGTGATGTCTTCTAATAAGCACAGCTCAGGAAATATTGTTAGCTACAACTGGGTTTAAAAGCACAGATCTTGGGAACTCCTCGTTAGTACAGGTGTTTCAGGCAGGAGTCGGGGGAAGTAAAAAATAATCTACAATGGTTTAGGATAATTTATGAAGGTTCCTGTAACACTGTAACTGGCAAGATGCTAATTGTTTCTCCTACCAGAGAGATGCTCTCAGGAGAATACCTGTCCTTATGAAGCATTTACTTCTAATGTAGAATAGATGCTACTACTGCCTGATGTCACTTTAGTCACTTTACATGACACCGGTGGGACTTCCCTCCCCTGCTCACCAAGCTCTTCCCGCCCATGAGGGCTCTCCCTGGGCAGGTCTCCCTGGGTGCTGATCTCATTAGCACCCCAAGCAGCGCCTGCTTCGGGGAGAGTGTTTGAAGTGCACTGAAACTCAGGCCACAGGATTTGTGCTTTCTGTCAATGACAAGTGGAGCAAATATTGACAGTGCTCTCAAAGACTCCAGTTACTATTGCTCTTGTTAATTCAGGGCAAAATTTATCCTCATGCCAAAGACCTGTGTTAGCCTGTGCTGTTGAAACAACTGGACTTCCCGGTCCCATTTTTTGCTGTGTGGGTAATTTGGGGAATAAGGGAGGAATCTAAGAAAACTAAGAGTGTGTTTTGGTTGTCTGTGGGATGCTTTTTATCCCCCTGCTTTTCTTTCCTGTTTATAACTTTGCATTGGACCAGTCATTTGTGCAAAGGTATAACATGTTCTGTTAATGGGGCTCTGCTCTCAGATAAATTAATTGCACTGTTGACTATACCAGGCAATTTGAAGTGGGTTGGGGCAAGAGAGAAAGGTTCTTAGTGCAACTTTCACAAAATGCTCAATTAAAGGGGCAAAGGCAGAGACAAAGACACTTCAGTTGTTCTGACTGTCAAATGCTGAAATGAGCTGCAAATCCTGGTCCTAAAGATTGAGACACTGGCTTTGCTTAGGCTGGGGATTTTGGCCACGTGTGGTGACACAGGAACAAACCTGGGCAGGGGCAGGTGAAGCTCTGGGGTCAGGGTGACATGGTATGCACTAGTCAAGCTGAGCCTTGCTGGAAAACACCTGGTTGGTGTATATGGATTGGTTGCTTTTCCCAGTTAATAGATGTTTTTGCTCCTAATTTTGTGCCACTGTAAAAGACTGAGTGCCTTGCTCTGCCCTCAAACCTCTCTGTATCTTGTAATCTGGGATTTTGTGCACTTGGATCATGCTAGAAGGCTACAGCACCAGAGACAATGAATGGCAAACTCCCTTCCAGTTTACTTCCAGTAGCCAGATTTTGTAAGGCCTTGTGGGCTTCAGGAAGTGCGAGAGGAGGAGTGTGTGGAGGCTTTTTGCCCCCCTCAAATTTCTAGCTTGGATTATGTGCAAATTAAATTACAGCGTTATCTGCATCAGTCTTCCTTGGATGCAAAATGCTGTGAAACTTTAAAATATTTCTTTTTTTCATTCTTCAAATTGGAAATGGGGGGATATGGAAGAAGAGAACTAAAGAGAACAGAGAACTGAATAGTAATTTTCCTCCTGAAGCTGGTGAACTTCTGGGTAATGCCCTGAGCATCTATTGCTTTTAAAGACTCCTAGATTTAAAGAAGAAAAAAACCCATAAAAAACAGACATGGAAAAAACCTGGATTAAACTGTCACTCATTCACAACCTATCCAGGAAACTCATCCATGGCCCTACAGGTAGCTAGTTATCCCATCAGGAATTTCATATTCTTGTCTGAATCCTGGAACACAAATTGGTCCAGCGCTATGGGTCTGCCTTGATTAGGGTCTGCTGACACAGATGTCCCCAGCATGTGTTCCTAAAAAGCCTGCTCAAATAACTGCTTCTTTCCCCAAAGGGATCAAAGGTTGAGATGGTCTTTCCAGAGCTTTAGACAGGCTGTGCAAAGCATCTGCAAAGTTTAATCCCTTAACCTTTCCTTCCCCTTGCCTCCCTTTTTTTTTTTTTTTCCAGGATGGTATAAATGGAGTTTAAGGGTATATCTTTTTTTCTTTATAATAAACAGCTATTACTTGTAAAGAACCCCTGGAAAAGAAAGTGCAGCCTTGCTTTTTATCCAAGAGACGGTTGGGTTTGGGCTACTCTGTCAAGGATAAAGCCCAGAATACCTCTGTACGCTTGTGCAAATATCTAATGTTGACATCTTTTGCCAGCTGCTGTTGTGGCTTCCTTTTCCTTGATGAACAAAACCCTCTTGTGATGTGGCCTCTGAGCGCCATTATAATTAAAAGAATTAAAATTCAATTTGAGCTATTGTCGTTATACAATGCAAAGTTCAACACCACTGAAGGTTGATTTTATTGATTCTGTATTGGGTACTCCATGGAAATCAGTTACCTTGACACAAACGTGGTATTGGCAGTAGAAGACACAAGTGGTCCAGCTGCAGCCCTTGCTCACTTTAATTTTATTGTTAGCAGCGCCGTTCACAAAGAGCAGTTGTGGCAGCACTTCTGTCTTAAAACATGTTATTTCAAGATCACTTTGGTCCTGGAATTATCTCCAACTTAAATAGCAACATAAGATTTACAGCCTTGGCCCAAAAATATACGTATGAGGGTTAAATGCTACAAAGCTTGCTAAAATTGCAGCTGTCAGTGGCAGTAGGGAACCCTGTTCTTCCTGGTAGTTTGAGTGATTGTCTGGCTGTTTTGCCCTTGCACTCTCACTGTTCAGGCTCCATATATCTATTTTCTTTATTTATTTTAAGGCCTGGACTTAAGTAAAGTTTATCTGAATTTTTCAAGTCTGTTTCATTAAGAAACAACCAACTGTCACCATCAACTGTCTCTCTGTTCAACACAATTATTTCTGAGAGACTGAATATTGACTTGAAATCAGCTCTTTTGAGTGTAAGATGCTTTTAAACACTGATGTGAATTGTTCCTGCTCTCCAAAACTGCTCCTCTGAGCAGAGCAGCTGCAGTTCATGCTCGATGTAGTAATGGTTCACTCAAACGTGACAGTGGGCTGGACACTGGGAAGGTTAAAACTGTTGTGAAAGGGACACTGAGTGGGAAGTGGCACTTGGACAAGAGCATGGAAAAGTTTGATCTTTGGAGACTTCTAGTCATTATATCAGTGTTCTCAGTTTGGGGTAGAGTTATTTATATTCTGGAGTGCCTCTTTGTGTCAGAGCTTCTGTGGTGTTGAGGTATATTTGGGTACTAGTAATGACCAAGGTCCAAATGCAAGTGGGAGAGGGTTTCTGGATGGCTTGGTTACCTTCATGGGAGGCTCCATCCCCCCCCCTCCATGCGCTGGGGAGATGAATCAGGAGCAAGGAAGCAGCTTCTGAGACGGAACCCCAACATGGGAACAACCACGAAGCGTGTTGTGTGTGCTTGAAGTTCCTCTTCTCCAAATTGCCACCTCTCCTATTACACTGGTTTGCCAGTCCTGTTGTCTTGTGCATTGTCCAGAAACTATGTGGTGACACTTAAACATAGAGGGTTTAAGTCTTCCCCTTGGTAGAAACTCTGGCTGGGAGATGCTGTTGTGGGAAGAGCCCAGGGCTGGATTACGGAGGTGTTTGTGTCTGAAGGTTGCAAATCTGATTTCTGTCTCTGCGGGCAGACCTGCGGATGTGAGTGGGGTCTCTGCGTATCCACACAGCTTATCTGGAGTTGGGAGCTACCCTGGGGCCGAGAAGTGATGCTCTCCAGCGCTGCTGGGACGGCACTGAGCCGGGCTGAGGGCAGGGAACACACCAGCCTTTGGCTGCTAACACTGTGTTCAGCACATCCCAAGCTGCGTCTTCTTCAGTGGAGAGAAAAAAGCTGTTTGGGATGGAAGTGTGTTGCTGGCTGTTTTGACAGAAGTCGTAAACTGCCTGGAAAGACCTTGTCTGCACATTCTGTGACTGCTGCTCGGCTTATTGCCACCTCATTAGCAAGGAGTTACCTAATTAGTGAGGCAAGCTGTTAATTATGTGTGTGCTGCATTACTCAGCTTTAAAAATGCTTTTAGCTGTTAAATATTTTAGTGATAAAGAGTTGCCACTAAATTATTTCCTTTTTGTGTAAATTTCTCTCATCTGTCAGAAGGGAACAGCGAGCCGCTGTAACCACCACAGATTGGGGGAAACCGACTGGATTTCTTGTGATGGGGTTGGCACTAATGAACAGTAATAATTTTTAAAAAAATATAATGGAAAAGACTTGGTAAGGTTAATAAGGTAGTGGAACCCCTGTGTATTCAATCAGTTTTGATAAGAGAACAAAAACTACATGTTTGCTAAAATAACTTTAAAAACAAATAACATTGACTTTCCACACCTAGTGGAGACCAAATTTTCACTTGCTTGCATGCCTGCTCTCCCGGCATGCTCGGACCTGTCACCGTTCCGGCTCTCCCCAGGACAGTGTGACTTTGATTTTTGACTGCTGGGCAATCTTTTTCATCAGATGGAGTTGGATCACAAGGTGGAAATTAGGTGTCCCTGCATCTTCCCACTCCTTCAGCTCACATGAAAATTTTGTGTTGAGCACATGTATCCACTTCCTACTGGCCCCGCCACATGAAGCTTTGATTAGCAATTATTTCTGAGATATTAAAAAACACAATAGATGTTGCAGGGCTCTGGATTTTCAGTTATGATTATTAGTGGAGAAGAAAGGCTGTGGTCACAACTCGATAGTTATTTCCTCATGTCAGAATGTGAATTATTGGCATAGCCTTATGGTCATGTGTGTTCATGTACCAAACGTTTGTGTGTTAACTGTGTCTCTATTTGCATTGATTAGTTGGATTCTGAGTTTTACTTTTTTTTTTTCTTGTGAAGGATCAAATGAACCGAAGCAGACAGCTTCAGTGTGGAGTGCTTTGTTCTTGATCTCTTAGCAATGTGTCTTCAACCTTACCCTGCTCCTTCTTTCTATATATGAACTAGATAGTAAAACTATAGATTTAGCTTTATAGAAGAATGAAACCACTTTAGCCATTAGTGAATAAAACACAGAAGGGACCTCTGTGTGGAGGAGCCAGCTGTAAAGGTGTACATGCTGTATCAGTTCTTCAGCTGTCATTAGGCTGCCTGAGGACACAACTCTGATCTGTTGCTTAGCCCCATAATCTCTGAAATAAAGGCCTCTTCAGTGAGCTCCTGTTCACTTGGTGACAGTCTTGTGAGCAACTTATTTGCCGTTGCTTCTCAGCTGTGTATGTGCTTGGTATGAGGTGAACATGGGTTTCAGGTGATCTCTTTCTCTGGGGCCCTGAACTGCAGGATTCTTTTATCTGTTGGCCGATGCCTTGCAGGTGCATCGCAAATGTCAATGGCAGTATCCTGGTGACAGGGCTTTAAATAGTGCATTTCCCAAAAGGTGCTGGCATTGGATTCTTACAGAACTACTCAGGAACACAGTTGTGGAGCTAAGCTAGTCCAGAATACTGCAACACTGCATAATCAAAAATGTGCATTACTTTTAGTTGTCAAACGACTGAGAATTAAAAACAGCCTTTGAAATAAAAATCAAAATCTGCAAGTACCGTAGCCAAAAATGAGACACTGTAGAGGAATCTTGGATGAGATGCACAGCCTCTGGGGTGCAGCATCTGGTACTGGGAGGGGTCCTGGAGCTCTCCTCTAATAGGTGAGCATGTGACCTGTTCTTCCAGACCCAGATAAAGCACATTGGGGTGGTATCTTTTAAGTAAGTATGCAAGTCCAAAAAGGACTTTGGGGTAAGGAAAAATAAACTTCCCACTGCACAGTTTCTCTTGGGATGAACCTGGAGGTGAAGAAGAAATATTTTGGGCTTCTATCACTTATTGCACTATGGATTTAAATTCTTATTTGATGGTCAATAAAGATAAATTACACACAAAAATAGCCACTATTGCAGGAGTGAGCTGCAGTTTGCAGAAGGGGGTTTGTGGGATCTTAACGTGCAGTCGCTTGTAAAGGCTTGGGAAAAAAATTTTCAACTGCACATTATCTGAGTGAGCTTCCATATTTTACCATGACACCGACTCCGAGACTCATTTCCCTGGGTTAAGTAGTGTGGGGTGAAGTATCTGCCTCTCTCCTTCTCCCTATCCATCTGCTGCGGTATTCTGGGCATTTAACCTGGAGCGCCTGCTGATGTATGACCAAATCAGAGAAAAGAGGCCGCGCTGTTTAACCCTCTCCCTTTGTAGCTGCACTTAATGAATGTCACACAGGCCCACTATAGAAATGATGGAACATCCATTCTGGCAGCATGAACAGAGCCCACCGTGCAATGATATGGTGAAATATGCTGAAAATATTCACAGGAGCCCGTGAACATAAACCCATGATTATTTTTTTCCCTTAAACCTCAATATTTTAGCTGGTTTTCCCTCCCCATATAATAAAAGTGCAGTGTCTACTTTTTGGAGGGGAAGAAAACTCTATTTTCGTTTTAATGTGGCTGTACCAAAATTACTAACTTATGCTAACCAAAATGTAATTATGTTCTCCATGCAGGTCTTTTTGTCTTTTTAAAAAATGTACTGTAAATAAGATTGCAGGTCTTAATGACTCCATCCAGTAATTCCTGGGCTAAATTCAAAAGTGATAAAAGTGTAGGGCTATGCTTTCTTTTGCAAGATGATGTGTAGGTGTGCTGGCCCCGTTCTACCTTCACTCACGGGGAGTCTCAGCTGGTTGTTAAGAACCTTTGCTCTTTGCTGAGAAGTCACTACTCAACACTTTGGAGGTAGGCATGAGTGAGGAGGAGTACGTAGCCTCAATGCAGTTCTGTCCATGAAATGCAAGAGTGTAATGCTTGCTCCTTTCATCATCTCATGTGTTTTTCTCTGCTGAACTATCTTTTTCACCCCATCTGAGTACAGGCTACATCTTGCTGCTTCTCATCCCTAAACCTTGCACCAGATCACCTCTTCCCTCTGGGCTTCATTCAGCTGGAGAGAAAACATAGTGAAACTTGCTCGTGGTTTGTACAACAGTACAAAACCTCCTTGAGTCACTTCAGTTTCCCTAAAGCACTGTTATCCATCAGCCTAATTTAAAAATAAATAAATTATTTTCTTACTTCAAAAAGAGAGTATAAATTTGAAAAGCTGGTGGCTAATTACTGCTGTTAGACTTGGCTTCATGCTGGCAGTAAATGCATGTCAACGGTTCTGTCAAAGACTAAGGAAAGTACTCAGATTGTATAATTATTGTCTGCATGTTCCCCTTAAAGAGGATGTTTGTTCCAACAATGCTTTTTCATAGAATTCCTCCCCAAATACGAACACCAGCACCCTTGGGTGTCTGAGTGCTTTCCTAGCTGGCATACTCCTACTTGACCAAGGCTGTGTTTATGCTGGAGCAGAGAGACTGGGAGAAGTTTGGAGCTCAACCTTTGCTTCTTGGAGATAATCAGCAGTGTGTGTGAACATGACATATGTAAATAAATGGAGGAAATACTATCACTGGGACCTTCATTTCACCCAAGCTATTGAATCCTCTCATCATAACTGCTTGTTATTAACCAAGTGGCATAATTCCAACTTAAACTTCCCCTTTGTTTACTAGAGACTTGCAGAAGTGCTCGTGATGAATATTAATTTTCAACCTTCTAGCTACATGTATTTATAGAAGGACCAAGCTGTGTTTAACTCAAAGATCTAGAGCTGGGTGTGAATTTTCTCCAGGTGTGGCTTCCTTGCAACAGTTGAGCAGGAGCTGTAGCTATGTGTGGCTGTTTTGCTCTGTGCAGGATATTTTGCAGTAGTTTCCAGACAATATTCCAGGTTGTCAGACAGAGGAAAGGGAGGTGATGCTTTGTATGGACTGTCCTCATAGAAGGTTATGTGCACTCCTTCCTCCAGCCAGCCCCAAAGTTGAGCAGTTCTTATGAGATCACTAAAAGCATCAGTGTTGGTGTCATCTGCTGCTCAGGGCAAGAGCAACTGTGCTGCACACGAACCTGATTTCTGGTCAGCAACTTGACTAAAAGGGGGATTGTCTTCATATTTCTCCCTTCTTTTGCCTAATGTTAATAATAAAGCAACCTAGTTCTGCTGTAGGAAAAAAAAACCACAAAATTTGCTTTATTCATTGGCATAATGGAGTGGGCTATGCTGGAGCTTCTGGTGCTCCTCTTGGGTCATGGTGACTCAAAACACATCTTCCTCCTTGCAGCTTCTGCTAGAGCTCAGAATAGGTGGAAGCAAGGTGTTAATCATACATGCTGCTGTACATCTTAATGTATGTGATAAAATTAGGATGGAAAGGTGGATGTGGCTTTGAGGCTGAAGGACTGTGCTTGAAAGGGCAACAACAGCTCTCCCCCCATTCTGGAGCGGTGAGGGGAGATCCTTGTGGAGCAGGGCTGCTGACAATTCTCTGTTGAGATGAGAAAAGGGTAGTAAAGGCATTTTAATAAATTAATTTAGATGTTTAAGTGGTGCTGTTAATCCTTTCTGTAAACAGGACTTTAACAACAAGCTGTACCTGCTCTTTCTGTTCTCCAATGCTCCTCTCTGGCCTTGCCTTTCCCTGATGGAGAAGCACTAACCTGATTAACATATGAAATGAAGCAGAACCCAGTGCTATCCCTGCGCATTGCTGCTTCCTTCTGGTATATGAGCAACTTCCAAATTACCACTTACGGCCATTCTCCACCCTCCAAATCCAGAACATCCATATTTTAAGGGTGTTGTGTCATGTGAAAGAGAACAACCACGACCTTCAGATTTTGAGCCCTTACTCTTCAAAAAAGGGTTGTTTCATTCAAGATCTCTAACTTTTAGAGTAGCTCATGCTGTCTGTCCTTATCTCCCCGCACAGGGTTTTGTTTCACCCTCTCCTGGCACTACTCCATGTATGCTCAGTGACTCACGGGCTCTTTCCGGGAGCCCCTCGCGCACCACCCTCCCCACCTCGGGCAGAGTGATATGACAGAATGGGTGCCCCAAGATAAATAGGCACCTTCTGCAGGGAGCTGAAAATCGAACTGTCCCCATGCTCATCTGGAGCTGAATAGATCGTCAGAGAGCCTGGGGACAAGGCGAAGGGGGGGACTGGGGCAGTGCTGTGGCGCTCTGTCCTTCCGCAGGGGCGGCGTGGCTGTGGCCATCGGTGGTCCGAGCGCGGCTCTGCGGCCAGCGCCCGGCACACCAGAGCCCAGGCTGCTGCTCCTCTGCCATATGGGGCCTGTGGTGGTGCAGAGGGGGAGGCAAGAGGGGCTGGGGGACGGGAGAGGCACGCATATAAATCATTATTGGCGAACATCTCAGCTCTTGAGCCAGGCTGTCGCTGGCTGCTGCTCATGGTGCAGCCCAGACATAAATCATAATTCCCCTACAATAGATCCTTTTGCAGCCGCCATCAGGAAAAGTGTGTTGGTTTTATCGATTTTTTGACACCAGGGCCCTGGCAACGGCCGCTCTGAATCATTATGAAATGAAACTGATTAGGAATTCATGGAATACTAAATAAACTTTACGAGCCCGTTGTAAGTTTTTTGATGCATAGGGAGCGGAAAATGAAAACTAATGATATAAAAATTACACAGCGTGCTGAGTATTATTATACTGCTATTGATTTGTTTCAAACTGTACATCAAAATCGAAGTGTGCTGGGTGTGCTTGGCTGCAAGGCTGATGCTCAAAAGCTTTTGAGTTTGTTTTTTTTTTTAATGCTGGCTCCAGCATTTTTGCCAGCTGGAGAAGGTTATGCCACTGCAGAATTGCTCAAGTGCTCCCTGCACCTGCCAGTTCTCCTGCAACCACCCTCTGCATGGTTATCACGGACTTTAATCCCCCGTTTGCTTGTGGATTCTCATGAGGCAAAAATATATCGATGGGGATTTTAGCCTAAGTGGGTAACTCCCCCCCCAACACTTCTGCTCTAGGGAATTTTACTTCTGTTCCTTAATAGCCAACATTGTGAGGGAAGCCCAAGACACTTGACAAACATTTATGCAAAACTGCACAAAGGGATCATTTGTTCTGCCACTAACTGCAGCCACCCCGGGAGTGAAGGGTAACAGCTGGTTATAATGCTGCCCATCACTTTGGGGCCAGAATAGAGAACGTGCTATTTTTTAAACTTTTCTTTCTATAAATAGACAATTTCTAACATGATTGTAATAGCCTTGTCTAGACTTAAAATCAATGGAAATAATGAGTGGATTCGGTGTGATCTATTTGCTTCCTATTTACTATTTTTGACAGCAGAATTTAACAAAATTAAGTAAGGAAAGAAAAAAAGGTAAAAAGGCTGGGATTGTTTCAGTGTCACCATGAGACAAAATGCTGAATAAGAGCAGGGGTGTGTGTGGTTCGATGCATTGCTGGTGGTGTCACTGCATGTTTTTGTTGGAATAAAAGGGATCCTCACTGCAGCTTGCCATGGGAAGGTCTCTGTCCTGGCTGGATCAATGAGGCTCAGAACAGTACAGTGTTGTTGTAGCCTTCCCAAAGTGCCCACCCCGGCCTACTGCAGTGGCCAGGCTGCTGGGGATGGTGCTACAGCTTGCTTTATTATTTTCTTGAGGAAAAAAGCTCTGCCCTTAAGTGACTGCCTTTCTTCGTGGTGTCCATTCTGCTTGAGTTTCATGTGTTGCAGAACCATGATGGGATGTGTGCTGTTGTGTCTAAAGCATTATTTGGAGACAGCGTTTTGATGTTTGAGTGCAAAAACAAGCTCAGATTTAGAAATCTCTCATGGTGTAAATGGGTTTGGCAGGTGATGGGAGCAGCAGTAACAAATAAGGCTGTAAGAGAGCTAACCAGATGCAGAACCAAACGGCCTTGCTGCTCCAAAATTAACACCAAAATGAACCACTGCTAGTATGGGTGCAGAGAGTTTGGGGTATTTTCCCCCATGGGCCAAATACTTGAGCTGTGCAGGATTTTGCAAAATCAATTATTTCAGGATTCTGGGAGTCTTGTGAGTGCGGCGGGAGCAGGGCTGTGGTGAAGTGACAGGGTTTCTTGGAGAGATAGTGGTCAAAGGGCTGTGTCTCTGCGAGCAGAGTCACCTACAAGGGCAGTAGCTGTTTGTGTGAGCACGTGAATATATTGTGATAACTGGTTGTGATGTGCCATGGCCTTAGCTCCTGGAGGGGGGACAGGTGGGCTTTCCCAGGGGTGTGGCTGCTGCTGTAGGATCTTCAGGCAGCTGAGCTCTAATGCAGGGTCAGCTCTATTTCTAGCTACCTGTGCTGCTGATCATCTCTGGCCTAAGCATATTGCCTGTAAATGAAAATGTAATACTGGTGAGTAGGGAGAAAATCCAATGGAATCAAGAACAAGAGAAGAGAAGAAAATTTAAGCAACTGGAAATAAGCTGCTGATACACAGAGGGCTAAGCTGCCATGTCCCTCAGTAGTCTCCTGAGACTGCACTTCTCTGTAAGTAAACCTCATGCAGCATCTCCTGCATCCCTGATAAACTTGGATGTCACTGCTCCTGGCTGTATGTCGAGCACCAATTTGTAAACCAGGATCTCCAGTTCTGGAGGTTTGAATCCATGTGGGCTGAAGCCATGAGGTTCTTCAACCCACAAACAGATCCTTGAGGTCCTTTCTGTTCTCAAGTGCAGAGAGCTGAGAGTGCAGAGTGTCAGTGGTGAATTTTGTTGTGCTCTGGGTCAGGAGGTCTTTGGCCGGGGAAGTTGTGCCTGTGACTGTTGTGGTGTTGTCCAGGCCACTCTTCTCTGCTTCTCAAGTCAAATATGGATGGTATAGAAAGAAACTGTTACCTTCAAATTCCCCTGAAAACTTTTCCAATGCATTGAGAAAAGCAATCTGGGGAGTAAGACTGAGCGCTCCTATATTTTTTGAACATAAACTCCTTGTTTCCAACTTCAGGAGTGAGGTCCTACTTTTGGTCCATATCTGAGCAGTCTGTCTAGGTACAAAAATTATATTTTTTAGCCATTGTGTATGAACATACAATGTATTGAAGGGAAAACAGCTTTACTGTTTTCCACTAGACTGTTTAACTGTCCTAGATCTTGTGCAGGGTAGCTCAAGGAATAGCAACTCCTGTATGTGGGGAGAAGCATCTCAATTCCCATCCTCCCAAGTCCTGTCACAGACTCCCATAAATTCTTTGGCAGCTGTAGACTTGTTACCTTAATCTATGTATATTTAGATATTTTGTCTGATGTAAACAGGGAATCATCTCAAATGAAAGCAGTTTTTGGTTCCATACCACATGCACTGTCCGCTTTATCTGGCTTGTCAGCATGTGGGCGCAGGCGCTGGGGAGTTTTCTAAGATATGTATATTGAATTTAGATTTGTGCTCTTAGTACCTTCACTCATTCATTCAGAGCCATATTGACTACATAAATTGAGTGCTACAAGTAAGAGAGAGTTTAGCCATTATTTTCTCAGTGATTTGATTTAATAGCCTGGGTATTTTGGCCATTACTTCTGGCTTTTCATTTGCATGGATTCTTGGCTCTGCTGATTAGCATGTTTTTTATATTTGCCATTTAATTTTTTCCCCTCTTTTGGAAAGCTGAGTGTTTCATTATTAAATAAATTCCTGTTTCTGTTTTGTATCTTACACACACATATTAAAAAACTATGTATATGCTAGATATAGGTTTTTTTTCTCCCATCTCTGCTGATTAGACAGAGTTAAATGCAGCTGTCTGCGTGACAGGAGTATTGTGTACAGTATGTGGAGTGATATACAGGTCACTATATTACTGATGAATAAAAGTTTCCTCCTAAGGCAGCTGCTGCAGATTACTTAGTGCTTGACATGGCGTGTCTTTGTGTCACTGTTACTGGGTGAAATTAAATCAGAACAGGAAAATATTAATTTAAAGTAGGGGATAGAGGCCGCTCACTTCCAATTACTCTCTACCCTGTCAGCTTTATATGGGCGCAAACAAGGAAGGAGGCTGGATTAATTGCTTTGGACTCTGCCCCACTACAGGCCCAATTATAGAAACATATTGGCTCCCAGCACTATTATATACACTGCTGTGCAGGAAATTGTGTGAAATTTTAACGGATTTCAGATGTAATAATAGAGAACACGATTCAGGACAGCATTAGCAGGCTGGGTGGAATCTTTACGGATGGGTTAAGGTTAAGCTGTTTGGGGGTCCTTTGTGTATTAAAGGATCATCTGGTTAACCCATGTACTGGGAGCTTTTGATACTGGCCTGGGAGCAAAGAGAATAAAAACATTCATCCTCTGACAACAAGGAGCTAAATCCTCAGTTGGAATGAGGGCAGGAACATACAGCATGAGGATGGGGAGCACAAGGATTGCGTGCAGCAGGTTCTGGTGCTGAAGGGATGATGGGAAAGAGCCTTGCATGGCATTAAACACGCTGGTGTTTCTAGATTGCTCTTCAGAAATCATCTCTGGCTGATTTCTACTCTGTGTGAGTAAAGCCTGGGTCTCAACAGAGGCAGAGTCAACAGCACTGACATCTGGGAAGACTGTTTTGTCCATGGTTGTAGGAGCAGTACTCAATTCGATATTTTAGTTAAAATTTGTTTAATCTGTATGTGAACATATGTACTGCCCTGTCTCTCTCCCCCTTATAAAATCATTGTTTGACTTGCAGTAGCAGAACATGGGACTTACTCCAAAGCCAATGCAACTCTCAGAACTTCTGTGTGTCCTGTCAAATTCCCATCCCTCTGTGTGAGCTCATGTGTGGAGCATTGCACATCAGGTGTAATTCTGGCATAAAAAATAGAAATGCTTATTTTACCCAAGGTTAATGTTCTTGGAAAATAGTATTGAAATCTTCATTCCTTTGTTTCAGGGTAATTTATTTGGTGTGGGGTGTGTGGGTCTTTGAGGGCAGTTCTTTTCCAAGTATTTTCATTCTTTAGATTTTTTTTTTTTAATGAGCATTAGTTTATTAAGGGTTTGTGTGCAATGAGTTAATTGATAAAGGCTTCTCAGTGTTTTATTTCTGTTCTTTGTCTTGTTTTTGTGCACTGGATATTGACATTGGGCCAGTTTTCAGGAGTAAGTTGGTCCTGTTTTGGGTTCTTTCTAAAGCCAACGGACAATTTGTCTTTGAGCCCTAAGGCTGATTTTTTTTGTGAATCCATCATTACCCTTGTCCATCCCAAAGCAGATAATAAAGCAACAGGCTTTGGAGTGAGCTCAGGTACAAAACCAGACTTGCTCCTGTCTGTTCTTCTTGCCTTCTGTTGACACTCTGCTTCCTCCCCAGACGAAAGCGCTGAGGTCATTTACAAGATGCACCTTTGATCCCCTTTCTCACCAAGAGTTTTGTAGATTTGGTTTCACGACAGTCTTGTTCTACAGTCTGAGAGCAAACTGTGAGTTTAGCAAGTGTCTCCCACGCTTCCTTGACAGTCCCACAACAAGCTTTGCCATCTTTCACTCTGCAATCTTTCAAACTGTGTCATCTCTGACACTTCCACAGCATTTCCTCTTCATTGTTTATGATATTTCAGTGATAACTGCTGAGGATTTTGGGGGGTATGTCAGATCCCAGCTGGCTGGGATCATAACAAAGGTATATAACAAAGGCATTGGGCTTTTGGTGGACTTGTTTTCAGCTGGTTTAACTGGGTAAGATTACCTGCTCTAGAAAACCATGTGGATGAAAACACAGAACCCTAAAGACCTTAAAGTGCAACTTCAACCATTTCTGCTTCTTGAAGTATCCAGAGAGGGACCTGAGCTGATTTGGGGAGTCTAAAAAACATTAACAAATAAATCAGTGTCTAACAGGCAGTGCAGTGGGATTGTGGGGTTCTGTGCCCCTGTGTCAGTGGGTGCTGAGGTTGGAGGCAGCCTCATAATGCCAGTCAGGGGGTTCATTCCCTCCCTTCGTTCCCTCCTCAGCATGTCCTGCACATAAATGACAGTCTGTGCCTGTGAACAGGGTACAATAAAAGTGTTACCATAGAGGTGGTGATTTAGGGTGGTAGAGAAATGCATGAAGAGCTGTCTGCAGAATCCAGGGTGGTAGAAGCAAAGCAAATTCTGACCAGGAGTGGTTATTGCATGACATCTTTGTTATTTTAGTCTGTTTGTCTGAGGAAAGTCTATTTAGCTCCTGGATGATTATTTGGAGAGAAGCTGCATTTTCAGCTCCAGTCCTTTCCTCACTCTAGCTCTGCTCCCTGGCCAGAGGAGCTCAAAGAAACCACCAAGTGTCCCTTTTATGTTTGCAGTTTGTGCTGGTTTTAAACCAGGAGGGGTGAAGGACTGAATTTTTGATGTTTGGTTTGGGAAATCTATTTTTATTCCCTTTAACTGATTGTCTTGTGACCATGTCTGTTCTGAGTGGAGAGCAAGGTATACATATAAATCTCAGGAGACACATGTGCAGAATCTTACGATTCTGACAGTGTGAAAATTCTTTTGCCATGGAAGGTGCACCGATACAGTGATCTGGGGAGGAGAGGGATGCAGGGGAGGCTGAAGGGGTGCAGCTTGGCTTGAAGTTTCCATCTCTCTGGTAGAGCAGGGGACAGTGCTGGAGGCACTAATGCCAATGGTCTGTGGAGCTGCCAGGCACAGCTCTTGCTGTTGGCATGGTCTGTCCCCAAACCTTTGGTATTGACCCAATCTGATAGGCTATGGAAAGTATTTTTAGTTGTCACTTCCAGCAGATCTGTGGCTCCATAGCAGCCCATCAGGACATGGGTTTTAAACTGATGGAAGTGTTTCCTTCTCTTCTGGGTCAGGTGGGTCTGAGAGCTTTTCATCCCCATGGCAGATGACCTCTGCCTTTGTGCCTCAAGGTGCTGAAGTGGTTCAAATGCAGGTCCTAGATGCTCTTGAAACCACACCTCTGAAAGTGCAAAACAAAGATAAATCAGGTGCAGATCACTGTCATGGGAGAGGATGCTGAAGAACAACAGAGGGACCACAGAGTGACCATTTGGCAGCAGCCAGTTGTCCGCCATCCACCTTCCCAGTAGTCACTGGGAACCTGATACACAACCTTGTCCTTTGAGTGGAAGCCACTTTACTGCTTACAGTAATATCAGCTCCTTTAATTTTTTTCTAGCCGCTCTTCAGAATTAGTTGTTGGTTTTGGTGAGGAAACGCTTGTGTGTTATTTTTAAAGCATATGGAGTGGATTTGCCACTCATCTTTTGTACAGAAAGATTTTAAAGGTGCTTGTGGAGCTGAAACAGCACAGAGAGGGTTAATACTGTGCTTTGTTGGTTTGGACTAGGGCCCATGGTTTTACTGCAGCAGTAAAGTCACTTTCCTTTTATGTTTAAAAGCCAGCAAGGAAAAATTGCAATTACAAAGACAACTAAAATCTTCACTGATACTCAACAAGGTAATCAGTTCAATTGATTTTTTTTTTCCTTCAGTCAAAAAAGTATTTAAAGTTAAATTCTCTCTGTGATTTTTATATGGAAAAAAAAAATCTGTTCTCTGAAATGCTTCCTGGTTTTAAAAATGCTCTATTTTATTTGCCCTATAAATGCAAACTTATAAGATGTGATAAGGGATCTTTCTCTTCTCCCTTCACAGACAAGACCTGAGCGCTCCCTGCTATCCCTGCATGGCTGCCAATTGCACAGACAGATATCACTCCATTAGTCATTAGCATCTAAATCATTCCACTTCTCATTCAGGTTTACTGGGCTGTGATGGCTACTGGATTCATAGGACACCTGAGCCAGGTCTTTTGTACAAGGTCTCATGGAGCAACTGATTGTAAAAAGACAGCAGGAGAGCAAAACCACTGGTTTCTGTGCCCTTTTGAACAGGGAGGAAGGGCTGTGCTGCCATGTGTTTTCTCTATGAATTATTAAAGTTTTTTTTCTTGACATATTGTACAAGGATTGAGTTTGTGCTGTGCGTAGTTGTGCAACACCCTGGTGCAAAAACTGTAGGGATTGTTGGAAAAAATCCACTTAATTTCAAGTGTGATACAATAGGAGCATCTCCTCACCCTCTTTCCTGGAGTGGTGGGGGGTTGGGGATAAAGGAGCTCCATCAGAGGTCTGTTCTTGGGGTATTATAATTAAAATTATAGTTGTTGTGGTTACACTTGATATTTGTAGAAGCCAAGTCTAATTTACATGGATCAAACTTCAAAATCTAATGTGCGAATATGGCTTTAAAATTACTGGGAGAATTCAATGAAGTTTAATACCCAAGTACTGAGAAACAGTCTGGGTTGTTGATTTGTGTTCCCCATGAGAAATGAAACACTGCAAAACTGGCTTCT
>VWZG01003370.1:379541-455818 GCA_013396735.1 Grallaria varia | reverse complement strand
TTCCCCCCCCCCCATCTAGTAAAAATGGAAAAGTGAAAAGAGTGTTTTAACAAGTAACTTCAAATGTAACTGATTCAGGTCTTATAAACAGAGCTGGGTTTGTGATTTTTATTTTTTTGTTTTTCCTTGAGAGATCTGTGATGTATAGGAGAACATGGTGCAGCACTGGAGCTGATCTCCTGCCTAAATGCAAATCTGATCCTTGGGAACGGTCGCTTTGGGAATTGCTGAGACACTCTGGAACATCTGGACTGGGCAGTGCCTAAGACACCTTGTCCCAGTGGGTTTTAGAATATGTAGATCTTTGTATAGGGGCTAAAAGGTGCCTTTCATGTTGAGGTCTACAAAAAACAACCAACCAAATAGAAGAAAAACAAAAACCTCATGAGAAGACCAAGCACAGAACTGTTCTTGGAACTTTACAGGGCAGGGAGAGAGAAAATGAAAGTGGAAAGCACTCAGAGCTGTGATCCAGCACTTGCTGTTGAGGGATTGCGTAATGGAGAGAGAAAGAAGTGCACATCACATGTTGATTTTTACTTCATGGTTTTAAAGGCTGACTTTCCATAAATATGCTGGTTTGGGGGTTAACCCTTCCAGCATTCACCTGCCATTCCATTGCCTACAAACCATGTGTATTACAAGCAAGCTCACATAAATTTCTGGCAACAGTATCCTTCCCAAGCCCTCAGGCTAGAGGGATCTTTAGTCACTTTGGATTGGACTGGATTTCAAAATAGGTCCCTAAGGTGAAGGGCCAATATATCAAACCAGTAAATCATGTTTTATACCAACTCCTAATAATGAATGAAGTGCCATTTCATACAATACCTAAGTTAGGATTTTATTGATTAACTCTCATCTTGGTGTTCCACCCAAATCTAAGATATATTGCCTGCTGTAATTTTTACATTAGCTGTCAAATTCATCTTGTCTTCCCAGGGTTATGATGTGTACAGAGCAGACAGTAAAAAACATCACAGTTTTTGTGTTTATCTAATGAATATACACAGGCCAGAAAGATTAATAATGATTTGATGGGCAGAGCCAAGAGGCAAGAAATGCTTGTGTTCAGGGCTGGACTGGGGGAACCAGGATTTCAAATTAAGGCGAGGGCTGGAGGAGGATGATGCTCGCTTGTCTCGCCCCACGCCTCCCTCCTCCCCCTGCCAGGCAGTAATGGATGATGGGAGTTTCGAGGAAGCAAAGAGGATGATTTTTTTTTTTTGTGCATAACATGAAGGAGACTGTGGGGAAAGGCTGCTGGTAAATGCTAATCCACAAAGCTTTGTGCTTGTGCTGGAAATCCAAACAAACCTGCTGCCATTTCACCCTTACATTCCTGCCCTATGGAAATTTTTTTAGGATGCCCGTCCTTATATATTTGCTGGTTAATAACTGCTTGGGGATCCCCTGGTCTGGAGCAGAGTCCTTGGCAATACTTTCGCGATCCTCCCCAGGGTCTTAGAGCTGCTTTGGGGATCTCGCTTGGCCTTTGAGGCTTCACCCAAAGGTCGCTGTGGTTGTAACGGGAGAGGGAGCCCTTCCCCCGGGCATGGCTCTGGCCACCGCTGTCCTCCGGGGCTGCGGCCACCCCTGCTCCGGCCACTGCTGACCCTTTGCCCCGGCACACCCGGAGGAGGAGGGAATAGGAGCTCCCTCGCTCGACGCTCACGGGATTCAGCCTTAAATCCCTCCGAGCTTTGGTGAAACGGAGGGATTTGCGGCCCTCCAGGAGAGGGGCGAGCGGAGCTTTGCTGTGTTTGCTGAAGCGCTGTGGAGTACCGGGATGAAAGGCACTGGGAACGTGCAAAGGAGCTGCGGCTCCTGCGGGACGAGCTGTCCCAAGCGCGGCTCAGGGATGCGGAGCGGGAGAGCTTTACCCTGCGGCTGGTGGGAGCCGGCAGGTTTTTGTTAGGTAGATACGTGCTGTTCTGCTGTTTGGGCTCTGCCTGGAATATAATGAGCATTGAAGAAAGGAGCGATGCGCTGAGAGGGTGCGGGGGGAGCAGAGCTGCTGCTCCCGGTGTGTGCCGAGTCAGGCTGAGCTCGGGGCTGCTGGAGCCCCGCACTGTTCTGCGAACCACGGCAGGGTCTGTCCGCTCCCGGCCTGGCAGCTGGTCCCTCCGGCATCTCCCGACCTAGCAATGGCTTTGCCAGTGGCATCCTCGGCTGTGGTTTGCATTGTGAGCTCCCCAGAGCAAGGACTTTCCCCCTCTGCTGCTGTTTTCCCATGGCAGGTGGAACAGCAGAGTCTCGACTGGGCCCTCAGGTTGCTATGATGTTAAGCTGGTGACTTTTTTCCAGGCATCCCATGCCATTCAGTTCTCCAGCCAGGTTTGGTTTGCATCACATGTGTCACATCCCAACCCCTCTATTATCTGAACAAGCAATCAGATCATAACCTGTTGAAAAAAATCTATTTATTAAGGAGAGTAACAAAGCCTCAAAACAAATGTCTTCTGTGCCTCCTTTCTTCCCTCTCGGTCTGTTTGCATTTTTCTTTTATACATCCCAGCATGAAACAGTAACACATTACAGCACAAAGCAAAACCCCACTTATCTAATCTTGAGTATAATATGGGGTAGGCTGTGTGTAGGAGGGGGGCTGCAGCCGAAGCCACGAGCGGGAGCAGGCTGGCAAAGCACACTAGATCACTGCAGATACGGATTGAGTGAGACAATTGAACCAATTATGCTATTCCGGGGACTTCAATGAGATCAGAGAGCATTTCCTGAGCTTTGGTAGAAATAATCAGCATTCCTATTCATCTCAGCCTCATTCTGCCTGTGCTATGCAGAATGGAGCTCTTCCACTCATGGCCCTCGGACAATTCCCTGCCACACTTTGTCTGAGCAGGCTCTCATTTCTTACTCTTTGTCCTGGTCAGAATTTAAAAACCACTAATTACTTCCCCCCACAAACATATGTAATCATTTTACTTGAATGAATAATATTTTTGAGTCTTCCACTGAAATGTTTGGTTCTGTCTGGAAGCAGCTGGTTTTTCACCTCAGTAATCATTGCATTTCAGCAGCTGATGGAGGGACCTGCAAGTCAAACCTGAAGCTGGTGGGTACATTACAAAGTGCTTTGTAACACTTTGGTGAGAGGAAGCAGAATGACCTGTGCTGTTTCTTTTTAGCACCATTTAAGCTGTAAAACCAGCCAACCAACTCTCTTCCAAATGTTGGCTGCGGAGATTGACTGCAGTCATGAAGATAACAGGGGAAAGTATTTTTCTCTTAAGTCCACAGCTGTCCTAAATCAGCCAGGGGATCCTGGAGGGCTCTGAGAGCATCAGAACGCTCAGCATCCCAGGCAGGGACATAAAGACACCAGGCAAAATGTCACTTGAAGTGTTGCCTCTTCTTTAGCAGTAACTCTGCTCCATAAATGCAATTGATCTCCTGAGAGAGGAGGGATTTCTTCAGCAAATGCAAGCTTTGTGGGGAAAAAATATATGAGCTGTTGGGCTTCTGTTCCTTCTGTATGTGCTCTGTATCCAAGGCCTCCCAGTGTCCCAGCAACCATATGGGATCTAGGGATTGCTGTGTATGGGGTTACTTGCTCTACATTGTGCTGGGTGGTTGAATTAAAGTTGGTCCAGATTTAAAAATCACTGCAAGGAGTTATTGCAATGTGAACTGAGCAGTGAGAGTTGAATTTTTCTTTAATTCAGGTTTTTTAGTACAATATTGTTGCTGTTGTCAGACTTGTGCTGGATCCTGTGTTGTAATCAACATGAGCAAGAAGTTTTGGTTCAACCAGGTGTAAGTCCTGCTCTATCTGGGCTGAGAAAGCTGCTGGAGCATCTTCAGCTATTTTGCAGGAGGGGCTGGGGGAAGAGCATGTAATGGTGGGAGTTTTACAAGTGTCTAAAAACAGAAGCTTATAATGAAAGTGCTTCCTCAGCCATAACCATAGCGTGCTGGCATAATTGGAATGCTGAGTGGTGTGCTGGGTTTAGGAAGGTAATAAGAACTGCAATCAGTATTAAATAAAATGTATCTTCCTTTAGGGGAAATAAATGTATATTAAATCAAATATTCATGAATCCAAGTTGGTCTTCATACATTACACAAACAGTTTTTCAAAAATGCAGCTATCCAAAGGCCGGGTGTGATGTGTGTAAATGAGAGGGATTAGCTTTGAGCGTGCCTGTGGGGTGGGGAAGGGCCTGGCTGGTCATCACCTGAAGAAACAAGGCTCTCTGGGCTCCAGTGAGGTCTTACCTGAACACAGCTTATGAAAGTGGTCTAAATTGTGCAAAAGTTTGAAAGAAGTAAAACTGCTTAGCTGCTTATTTATAATATTTATCATCTCCAACAAAACTTGACATCCATGTTAGCCTTCCAAGAATGGAAACCTAAAAGGGGAGTGGGTTTCAGTTCTCAGATAGTTCAGTAAATGCTGGCTCTGTTACCAAGGGTAAGATTGAGAGGATTCACTTTCCTGTCCTCAGGATGTCTTTCTAACTCCTGTGTCCTGCCCTAACACACACACAGAGGAGGGAGAACTTCCCACAGGAGAGGCAGAGCGTTCCCTCCCCTGCCAGCCTCCAGCCCAGCTGAGGACTGTCCTGCTGGCAACACCCTGTGATGTGGGAAAAAATGCGAAAGATGCCAGGTTGGTACCAACACTGAGTGTGGATAACACACACTTGTGAGAGCTCAGGCTCCTTAGGGGTGGGATGGCTTCCTGCTTCTCACCTGAAGGAATGCTCTGTGCCACCATGCTACGGTGCCCTGCTTGGCTCTGAGAAATGTGTGTGTTGTTTGTGACAAGAGCTCTCCAAGCTTCACAGCCTCAGTCCTGGTTTCAGCACAGTGTGATGCCAATTTGGCTAAAAGTGTGGGGTGTAAGGTAATTTGATTTAGTCCCTCTCAAGTCAGGCTATGTTGTTAGCTAACATCTATGTGTTTAGGAGCCAGGGTAGTAAAAGTTCAGGTTGGTAAAAGTAGTGACAAACCTGTAGTTGTTTCCAGAAGAGTTTGTTAGTTTAATCAAATTGGACTTGTCTTGAGTTGTGTCAGCAAAATTCTTCTGTGCAGTTTATGAAATGTCAGTGCTTTTATCCAACAGCTACAATCAATTTGCTGTTTGATAAAATAAGCAAACGCCTCTGAGCTGCATCCTTATCCCTGTCTGTATAAACAGAGGGGCAGGGATGCAGGGACAGGTTCTGTTACCTTCCTGGAGCGAGGAGGGTTTCATTCCTGAAGGCTTCCAAAATAGCTGCACGCAGCTGTGGAGAGAGGGCTAATTTGTGTCATTTGCTGAAACCACTGGGCTCTTCTTCCCTGCTTGGGGAATTATTGATTTTATCACTCTCCGACCTTACATGTGTCACTGTCTTGTGCATGCTGGCCTGTAGGAAGTGCTGTCTACTGATTCACAGCTGAAGAATAATTTTATTTTATTTGTGATTACTTGCCCATTTTTGGCTCATCAGCCATGCACTCTTGTTTTTTCTGCCAGGCTTAAATCTTCAGGAAAAATGTACATAATGATATGAAATATCAAAAGGAAATGTACCCACTTTCCTCCACACTGCTGCAACCCAAATGCTTCTATTCATCTCTGTGCAGGAGAAATGTTACTCTGTAAAGACTTATCACTGTCCCATTGATTTTATTGTCTGGGTGTCTTCAACAGTTTTCTTGGATCTCTGTAAGTCAAGGAGTGGGGAATACGATTGCAGATCTCAATACATAAACGTGTAACCCTATTGAAGGGCTGTCAGGCTGGGTGAAGCAGACAGGGCTTGCTGCATGTGTTATTGTGCAGCTTCCCTGCCAAAAAACTCAGTCCCTGCTTTCAGAAGTGGAGGGGAGATGAGCAGAGATATGTTGTTGGGGAGGAGGGGTGGTCGTAGGGAGGAAATATATGGAGCATCTACTAAAGCTTGCATGGTACATTAATTGTCTGTAGCTTTTCCCTTTCCTTCTCAAAGCAAAATTAATTATGGGGAGGTGATGTTCCTTTAATGAACATCATTTAATTTAAAAAATGGACAAGTATACTATCATTAGGTCTCTTACTTAATGTAGTGTGTTTTCTTAAGCTAAATTTGGTTATTGTTGCATTGTAGAGGGGAAGAGAATCCCCTTTCTCTCTGATCTAAGAGAGGAGAGAGCATCTTGGCTGCTGAGCGTCGCTTATAAACAGGGAGTCCAATCTCTCTTTGCCTGTGGGGGACACTGCTTGACCGCTTATTGCATATTTGATCAGTTTATTTCTGGATCTCGGAGTCTCCGATGGGTGTCAAGGTGACAGTCGGGTTCAGATTAATTGGCAGGGGAAGAATGGGAAGGTAGGAACGTGCAGTGTCTGCTGTGCCTGGCTCCCAGTTTGGAATGATTCCCCCGCTTCCCCTGAAGTACACAAAGGTGCCCGGCGCTCGCTGGGAAGTGCTTGTGGGCTGACAAGAGCTTAATAACATCACTGAAGAAGGGTGGTTTTGGCTTTGCCCGGCACTAGTGAAAATAAGCTCATCTACAAACCACCTCTGCTCCTCTTGCCACTGCCACTCTTCATCAGCTGAACAATATAAACAGGCTAAGCAACGCCACGGCAGGGCTGGACTCTGCCAGGCAATCTGGAGCAGAGGGGCACCAGCATCACCCCACAGTTCCGCCCTTCAGCAAAGGGCACAGAAATGAAGGGCTTCAAAAATAATGTTAAAAAATAATGAGAAGTCCAGGCTTTAATTAAAAATACGAGTGGTGAGTTTGTAAATTGAAGTGATTGGCAGTCACTTTGGTTTCAGGTGTTCTTTGCTGTCACGTGGAATCGTGGTTCTAAGAGGTTGATCTTAAATAGGTGGTACCTATTAAGAACAGTGCTCTTGTACTTGTAAAATCAAATGCTCTGCTAAAGACAACTTCAAACATACTTTTAAATAAAATGGTTAAATTTAGGGGGTTTTTTCATATAAGCAAAGCAGCATGTGGGGAAAAGGATTTGATTTTTATTCTAATTGCTTCTACTTGTAAAGATCGGATATGGCATTTCTGGTCCGATTTGTAGCTATCAGCACTGTATATGAAGGGTGATTCTTGATATGTGTGTGGAGGAAGACCTCAAAAACTCAATACCCACTTTTGGTGTTGCTGCTGGGGCTCCCAAGCCTTTGCAAGCCTATTCTCACTTGCTGTAGAGGATTTTGGATCAGACAATTGTTGCTGTGCTGCCAGACCAAGCATCCTGATTTTCAGCTTGTTGTTTTCCTTTGGCATCAAGTGGCTGTTCGTAAATGAGCTGTTGGTGACACCTGAGTGACTGTGTTTTACTTCACGTTTTATTTTTGCCAAAGATCTTTTTGTATGGTTTAGACTACATATGTGTAGAAATATCCACTCTTCCCCTCTTTTTATTTTATACAATATATACCCCTTGCTGCTTGTTGTTTGCTCCCACTGTTGAGGGGTTATTGCATTTGTCATCTCCTTTGCCATGTGGGGTGAGATGCAGCATTTGTTGATGTACAGGAGAACTGGCACTTCCACATCTGCGAAATGATGTACTTTAGGAAGTCATCCGAGGTGAAAAGTGCTACGTAAGGGTAAAATGTTATATGCCTGAAACAATGTCTGTGAGCAATGATCATCTCAAGCACTCACCTCCACAGGTCTGAGGTTTTGCCACCCAATCTCCTGTGCTCAGATTAACTTGGGAGTATTAAACACATGCCCTGTGCTGGCTGCTTCCCTGTTATCTGTTCTGTGTGTTCTGAGCACAGAAATGCTTGCTCCTATATACTAAAATGGGATTTTTTTTAACCTAAAGAGAAGTGTATTCCATTGTTATTACCTTCATTCCCAGGCTGTGTTTATACTCTGAAAACTGCCAGCCTAGTTTCCAGCAATAGCTGCCAATAGAAAAGATTACCTCTATATTTTGAGCATTTTATTGACTTGTTCAATGGCACTTCTCTGTTATTTGCCATGGCTGGAGGGTCTGACCGTGGGGCAATGTAGCAAAGAGGTACCAGCACCCCTTTTGCTACCCCCTGAGGCAGCACTGCCGCCTGTCTTGGCCAGAGCGTTCCAAATTTAGGTTACTGGGGAGCAGTTTTATAAGTCTGGGCTCTTGACCCATCTTTTTGTGGAGCTTGAACTTGCCACATCACACCCATGTGAGGGGAGGGAGTTTGTTTATACAGAGTGAGTTCTGTGTGATGTGGAGATGCCTGTGTGGAGCAGGAGCTTCTCCAGGACGTCCCTGCCTGTGTGGTTGGGATTTACTTTCGGTTTTCACGCTGTCAGTAGTTTGTTTTTGGTGCTGGCTGGGGGAATGCTTTGTTGACCAGGCTGTGGGAGGCTCAGCTCAGCTCCTGGCGTGGATAGGGCACAGACAGGGCTAATCCCCTTAATGCACCCGCCCATCCCGCACGGAGCGGGTACCAAATGCTCCCAGTTCTGCCAGTCCATGGACAAAACCACATCCTTGGCTGAGCTGGGAAGAGGCACAGGGCCGGGTGGTGCAGGGCAGGGGGGCTGTGGCTGGCAGGGACTCCCCAAGGAGCAGAGGGCTGCTGGCAGCGCTGCTGTTACCCACCGCCTCGGAGGGTGCTGGACGCCTCGCGCTCCCCCCACTCCCCTCTCTGACAACATCAGAGGGCGCTCTGTCATCTTCGCTTCTTTTTAATCGTCATCCTTTGGTTGGGGCGGTGGGACTCGCGGTGTGGGACTCCGTACAGAGGGCAGAGCAGGGGTGCCAGCGGAGCTCTGCCATCGGCTCGCCCACCGCCCTCTCCCTGCCAGCCCCGCGCCTTGTGCGCCGGCTTCTCTCGGGTTTAGGTCCTGTAGCATCGAGGTGATGCTCCAGGAGGGGATTTTCCCAGCGGTTTCAGGGGGTGCGCGTCTGCTTTCAGCAGGAGCAGCGTGTCTAAACCCCCCGAGCCGTGCCCTGTCCCTGCACATCCCGAAGGAGACGTGCTCACCTTTGTCTGTGCTGCGGCGTGGGATGTGCAGGACTAGCTCTGTGATCCCCGCTCCTGATCAAAGCCCCGCGGCTTCCCAGGAGCCAGCACGTCCCCAGGGGCAGGAGCAGCGCAGCCCCGGGGCTTTAATTCACCTCCAGCAATTCCTCGCGGGCGTAGTAACCTCTTTTGGCTCTAACAGCGCACTTTTTAGTTACTGGAGGAGGTTAAATAACTCTGCTGATCCGTCCTGTTGTTAAGTGAAGGTAGCAGGGTGCCAACAATTAAAGAAGTAATTGTTCAATTGGTTCTGCAATAATACTCATTGATTCTTTGTTTGAAGTGATTCGCTTTTCAATCCTCCTGCATTTAGAGATCTTGTTTCACCTGTGTCAAGGCAAGTTCAGGAAACCTAATTAACTGGGTTTTGTTTTTTATAATTAGGTCCCTAAAATAATTCATAGGTGGTGTTAATAACCCCATTTAAAAATCTATTAAGCTTTTGGAAAAGTTGGACAGAATCCTCTGTGCTGATTTTTTTTTTCCCCCCCCCCCTTACTCCTCCTTTTCCCCTTGGAGATGTGGTGCTTCTTCCTTTTCCAGCGCACTAATTAAAAACAGTAGGATTATGGTGGGGAATAATATGCATGTGAGGTTATCATCCACAGGGCAAGGGGAGGCTGCTGCCTCTCTCCCCCCGCCTCGCTCCAAGGTACACACTCTACATCCTTAGCGCGAGCTGGCAGAGTTCATTAAAGGACAGATTGCCTGTTCACGCCGCAAGGACCCCTTGGCATTTGCGAGGCTGCGAGCCGGCTCCAGAAGGGAGACGACGGGAGGGGATAATCTGCGGAAAACGCCGGGTTTGGAGCATCCGCCGCGACTCCTGGGAGGCGGCTTTCCTTTTACGGGTGACCGTCCCCAAAAGGCTGCCTGCAGAGAAGGGGGGTTTTTAGGCGTTCGGGCGTTTGTCCCGTTCTGCTCCGGCCCCGCTGCCCTCCGGGGCTGTCCTGGCACGGGGGCTGTGCCAGCCCCGCCAGGTCCCGCTCGCTCCCCGCGCTGCACCTGAACACGCGTTTAGACTCCTTTTAGCGGGAGCAAAGAACCAGCTGCCCCATTTTACACGAGCTGGTGACCGGGGAGAGGTTCGTTTCTCTTTCTGCTGTTTCTTTTCTCCCCTCCGCTGGAGTCCTCTCGGGGCGGTGCAGAGCGAATCTGTGCCCCCTCCGTGCCGCTGGCGCCTTTAGAGGCTCTGCTGCCATCTGCGAGTCATGTGCCCTTTGGGATGCCAAGAGTGTCTGACACGGATCCTACGAGGAATTCAAAGGAAATGCTGCCTTGTGGCTGATGCACAGGCATATGCCGGCCTGGGGCCCAGGAATGCTTTGTCCTTCCTCCACTTACGGAGTTGCTTGTGTGTGTACACAACAGTTATCTCAGTAAGATTATGGAATTCCGTGGGAAGGGCGCTTTACCTGCTGCATGGTCAGCGGGATTGCGAGGGCTTTGTCTTGGAGGGTGGGTCCTGCTGTTCTCCTGAATGTGTTCAGGGGATGCACAAATTCCAAAAGGGGACACAGGAGGAAGATCTAGTTAAATCTGGCATTACCTGCAAGGGCTGCTCTTGGCATCCTTAGGGAATGTTGCAAACCATTTTTTGCCTGGCAGAGCTGAGCTGGTGACTCAAAGTGCAGCATGACCTTCTCTGTGGGCTCTGAGGCATGTCGCATGTCCCGAGCAAGATACGAGAAAGGCATTTTCTTTCCCCACCACCACATTTTCCTCCTGAAAGTCAAAATGTAAATTTTTTTATTACCCCTCATGAATGTGACAGAGTCCTACTT
Organism: Grallaria varia; assembly: GCA_013396735.1. Classification (NCBI taxonomy): domain Eukaryota; kingdom Metazoa; phylum Chordata; class Aves; order Passeriformes; family Formicariidae; genus Grallaria; species Grallaria varia. The sequence continues at coordinate 445,047 of VWZG01003370.1, read as the reverse complement.
AAAAATGTAAAAATTCCCATCTTCACATGCACCATAAAGGCCTTTGTGTTCCACGTGAAGCCTCCAGACTGTTGATTTATTGTCGAGCTACAATGGCTGGAGCAGGAGAGCAAAGTTAAATCTACAAAAGTGGCTGATGTGACAAAATTAACAGTTGTCAGCAGTGGAGAGGGGAAGTGACTGAAGGCGAATGTTAATACTCAGCAGACAGTGGTGTGGGGAAGTGAAGTTGACTTCACATTCCAGTTGGAAAAATCCTCCTGCAACACCATGGATGGGGCAAGGGGGATGTTGGGGTGCAGGGACAGGGCAAGGGGGATGCTGAGGATCTGAACCTGGAGGCAGCAGTGCTGGGAAGAAGCTGCAAGGACAGTACAGCCTTCCTGGTGGGAGAGATGGCACTGGAGGGTGACAAACCCCCTGGAGCATTGTCCTGTCAGACCCACTCGCTCCCACGGTGTGGGATTATTTTCTTAAGGGGACTTGGGTGGTTCCCAATTGGTGTTTGTGGCAGTTGAGTTTGGGTTTGCAAAGCTGAAGAATTTTAGGCTCAGACAAGGAGACAGTTCAGGAAGGGAATAAGAAAAGCAAGCTTATTTTTTCAGTTTGAGCCCAGCTCTGGGCTCTTGATGTTACTTTTGAAGTTGTTGCTGTTATTCTTCTGAACTGACAGGAGGGGAAGATCTTGAAAGTGGAGCTGAGATTTTGGGGGATGAGGTTAATTTTGGGGTTATTTGTTATGAACTTCTGAATTGAGATGTTTTGCTGAGTGGGCTGAGTCTTGAGATGTGCAGCGGGGAAATTGGGAGCCCTTGTCTAACAAAAAGATGAGTCGTGTGTTTGGGGAAATTGTTTATGGTGGCCAAGGGTTAAAGCAGTTGGAGATGTTTGCTGTCATGTTGCAGGCATCTCTTTTCACCTTGACTTGTAGTTTTGGAGCTTTCTTCTATATACAAATAGGCCCATTCCAGCAGGGCCTCTCTTGTGTTATTTGTGGTGTTGCTAGGAGGAATCAACCTGGTGTATGGGAACTTTTCATGTATTTTGCTTGAACAGCTCTGATAAAACAAATGAATTCCTAAATGGATATTTTTGAATCAAACTGCCCTATTTTCAACCATCTTGAGTTTTGGAAACAAAACATGTGAGAACTTTGGCTGATCCACTTTTTATCGGGAAGGATGGGTCACAGTTTGGAGGAAAAGCTCCTTACAGGACTCCAAACCATACCTCCCTGCTAATCCTGTATGGAAAAAGGTTGACACAAGATGAATTGAATTTTATTAGCAAAACTGCATCATTAAGAGAAGCTTCTTCTTACAAAATGCAAAAGAGGATGAGAATTCAGATGCGTTTTGGTCTTCTGCACCAGGAGTATTTGTCATCTCAGAAGAAAGTGGAAGAGGCTTGTTCTTCAATGCCTGGCATGTCACTTCATGCTGTGAAGTGCAAATAGAGGAAGAAAAATTAACACATAAAAGAAATGTACTGTTTCTGCAGGAAAATTAGCCAGTTAAAGATGAGGAAACTGGCTTTTTAATAAAAAAAAAAACCAAAACCAAAACCACCAAAACAACAGCAGAAAATAGCATCTTAGTTTTGCTTTGCTGGGGAAAAAAAAAGTGTACTTTATATTGCAACTTTGAATGCTCTGAGCTGAAGGAGATAAGACTTTGCATGAGAGGGAAAAATACTTCCTAGAGGTACATAAAGCTGGAAGAATTCTGCAAGCCTTTTTGTGTTTACAGAACTGTAGTTCTCAAATGAGCACCAACTGCAAGTGTATGTGACTGTAAGGAAGGAGGGGAGAGGAGAAGCTGAGTGCTGTTGCATTGCATGCATGGATTTCTCCCTGGAAAAGCACCCCTGCAGCTTGTATTCCCTCCTCCTCTCCCCTAACCACTTACATGAATAAAAAGAGGGTCTCAGACTATTGCTCAATTGTGTAAACATATTGAGTGTGAAAGAAAATTATCTAATTATTCTGTGATGAGGCACTATCAAATACTTTAGATCCATTGTGGGTCTATTTCTTGCCTTTGTTTTGTTTTTAGAAAGGATTTTGAAGGCTAATTGACTTCTTGACTCATCCCTTGATACTATCAGCCCTTATGGATTTAGTTGATTTCAGGGTGAGTTTGTGAGCTTGAGCAGGATTGGGACTCCAAAGAGTAGAAGCTTCTCAGTGGCTTATGTTCCCACAAAGGTGTGTAACGGAGAGACACAGTGCTTGCTTTGGGTTTGACCTGCCAGGATGAGGAGATGTCAGGTAGTGGAGCTGTGCTGAATGAAGCAGCAGGGAAACTAATGTGGAGTGTTGACCTTAGTCTTTTAAAAACAAACATGGGAAAAGCAGTGTTGTAGGCATTTAAGGTGTTGCCTTGTTTTTAAATCCTCATTACCATGAACAATTTCATTGCATATTAGGGTTGGTTTTGTTCTGGCTGCACATGAGCTGTGATGTGAGGCTGGTCCTTGCAAGCACAGAGCAGAAACATGCATTGTGATTCAGTCATGTGTCCTCACTGGGCCCTTGAGGAGAACTGCAAGGGGTGCAGGAACTCTCCACCCTGCACATCCTGATGCTGGAAAAGGAGACGAGCAGAGCGTGGTGCTCATCTTTCTCCTGCCCCTCTGGGAGTGTATTAACTTCCATGAGGTGTTGGATGTCCAGAGCCTCTGTGGATGAGGTCCAAGGCTTTCAAATGTTAACCATAAAATGCTTCTACCACCACACACCTGAGGGAAACGTTAAGCCTGGTTCATTAGCTTTCTTACATGAGTGTTAGCAGTGAAGGCTCTGGAATAGTTTCACTCCAGAACACTTGTGTGTTGCTTCCCAGGAGCTGTTTGAAGTCCTGATAAAGGTGTCTCAGAACAAGGAACACTTGCAAGGCTTCTCTCTTTATTTCCAGGATTAGGCCGTATGTTTACATCAGAGAGATTTTTCTGAGTGAAGTACAAGAGAACAGTAGGTCCAAGGAGTTTCTTTGACTGTGAAATGAGCAAAATGCTCAGCTCTGGCCCAAGAAAACAAATACCTGTTTTCTGAGTGAAACCCATCTGGTGTAATCCCAGCAGCTTCTAGTTACATAAAGGTGTTCTTAGAGGAGAAAGGCTTTGTATCTGACCGGCATCTCAGCCTGTTGATAAATTAGGAAGGGGGAGGTGAGTTTCCAGCAGAAAGATTCAGGCTGGTGAGGTTCTGGTTTAAAGGGAAGTGGCTGAGCATGGGCACATCCTCTTGCAAGGGTGAGGCATCTACAAGGTGCAGTTTGTTCCTTCCCTTTTGGAAAGATGTGAGGAAATAGCCCTCTGTGTGTTGTCATGTGATTGGCATCTGAATTGCTGCTGTGCTGACCCTGGAGGTGGGCAGTGGTCAAAATATGCCAGCTCCACTGCTATGTGCAGAGTTGAACATCTCAGCCTCCTGGTGATGCTGCATTCAGGAATGCTGCTGGTGCCTGTGAGGGGTGTGAGCACACAGGGCTGATTTGGTAGTGTAAGGCTGCTCTCGAAGGTCGGTGGTTGGGGATTGGAGGCCAGATGATTAAACGAGGCTTATTTTGGATCACAGCAGTGTCCCTTTTTACTCCACAGTCTGTAAAGTAAAAGGCCACCCAAGCTTGTTCCCTTTAGACCTTCTCTCAAAGCCTGAAGGGTAGACTTTAAGCTGTAGCCTAGCAAGACTTCTCAATTTCCCTGCTCCCCACATCCTGATGCAACCGAACCACTGCCTCATCCTGGCCCCGGTGTGATATCATGCCTGAAGTCTGGACTTTGCAAGGCAAAGGGGCAAGGGAAGACTTGCTTGAGACCTCCTGGCAGTCGCTTTTAATTGCAAATGGTGTGATTTTTAAAAGCGGGGGAGGGAGAGCCCTTGCTTCAGGCTAGGGAGCAAGAGATTGAAAGCTTGCTGCTGTGGTCATCGGAGGTGAAGAATAAGTCATAAGTGATCCAAGGGCAAAGGCCAAATATAGACTGATGGCTGCTTTGTTCCCTGCAGCCTTGGGAAGGACCTTGGTGCTGCACTGTGCTGGAGGCGCCCGTGGGCTTAACCCTTCCCTGCTCGGCCGACAGACAGCGGATTCCAGCAGTGGGTATTCTGTGCTGTTGGTCTGGCTGATGGCCTCCAGCAGGGCTGTTGGGTCAGGAATCTCTTGCAGAGTACCAAAACCTGTAAAGAATTTCTGTGGGGGATGGCAAGGAAATTAGGAAGCTTTGTCTTCCAATTGCTTAAGCAAATACATGTGGTCGTGGTTCTGAAACTCCTGTGAATATTTGCTTCAAAATATCCTGTGGGGGATAACTTTTTTGTCCTTTTCCCCAGGCAAGTTCACGTATTTGCCTCTGTTAGTTGCCTTAAAATGAGCACCATAGAGTTAGGAGCAAACCTCATGGTAAATTCCTCAGAAGCTCAAATTCCTGCACTAAAGGCTTTGCTTTTGGTCTGTCTTGGGTGGTCACAAGCCCCAGTGTGACACTGTCTTCCCAGGACATGATCAGCATTTCCTTGTAACCTGATGGGTCAGGTCTACTCTCTTGTTTAGCTTGCCTTTTTTTTCTCTTCCCTCTCTTTGTCAGCCTTTCCTTATACCAGTGTACAACATAGATATTCCCACATACACAGTAACAAAGCCTTGCACAGAACCTTTAAAGGCACAAGCTGCTTGAGCTGTACAAAGAGACACCCGGTGATGTGTGAAGGCTGGACAGGGCTGGTTCACCAGATCACCTCCTTTCAGGGGGATCAGGTGATGACCTGGGCCCAATGCCCTGCTCCCCAGTTCCTGTCTTTCCCCTGGGAGCATCAAGCTGGGACAGAGGAACCGGTCCCCAAGGTGTGCTGGTGTGGAGAACAGACTTGCCCCAGTTGGGCTGACTTGCCTCCCAAATGCTGCCCCCCCTTTCCTCCGAGTGGAGCACTCGTGCTGAGCACAGGGGCTGTCTCTGCCCTCCTGGATGGCTTTGTGCAGCTGGCACGGCCAGCACCCATCCGTCACTGTCCATGGTTAATGCTCAAGCCGGCTGTGGCAGGCGGCCAGCAGCCGTGATATGATCTTCCTGAGGAGAGGAGCTTGTTGGCTTTGTAGCTCCACTTGCTGGTCCTCCCCCTCCCTGCTCCAAATGAAGTGTCTTTCATCTTTCAAAGAAAGTGTAAAGAAAGCAATTCCCTTTAAAATATCTGAGCTGGTGCAAACAGTACTGCGGGCTGGCTGCGGAATTGGCTGATCTTAAAAGGGCAGGACCTTGCAACAGAACGGGGTGCTCTGACAGAGGTTTTCCTGCTGGAGTCCCCTTGGCATCCTCCTGGCCCTTTCCCATGGGATACAACAATCCAGTGTCACCTGGGCTGGGACACTGATGTAGCTCTTGGCTTGGTGTCACCTGAGCCATAGATGTAATTCCCCTCTGCCTCAGTTTATCCTTTTCCTCCACTTTACAAATGGTAAAAATGCTTCAGCACCTGGATTTGTGCATTATTGCTGTGGGAATGTGTAGGGCTGGGAAAGGGAGCTGGGATCCAATTCCTTCCAGGTGCTGATTTCATTTTGCTTTACATGCAAGTGAGGCACCACTGTGTTGGGAATTAAGTTTATTCTTAGCTGCATGGGGGTTTTTTGCTGTGACAATTCCAATGTGGATTATTTATTACAAATTTCAACCCCTTGATTTTTTTTTTTTTCTGGACCAAAATTATCTCAGCATTGGCTTCACTGAAGTTTAATGGAGGGTGCACTAGGGAAAGGGAATGTTTTAGCCCATTATCTTCCAGGAGAGGCAGTGGCAGGATTTTCCCAGTTTTTTTCTTAGTTCCTTGCCAGGCAGACCAGAGGCTGGCTTCTTGTATTTTAAAATAATAAAAAAAAGAGCCCTTTACTTCTTGATGGGTGTCAGCAAGGAGTACAACAGTGTGAGTGCACATTTCTTTTCCTTCCGTGCCTTATGCTTATGGGATACTCAGGGAGCAAGAAAGCTCTGTGGGGAAAAACCAGCGCACGCCTCAGCCCATCATAGAGCCCCGGCATTGCTGCAGCAGTCCTGTGCCCTGCATGCATTATTCCTCAAATCAAAGGAGGAATCGGCAAGAGGAATGTTTAACTGGAGCCTGTGATCCTCAGGTGTGACACTGGGTCCCCGCCACAATGAGATGCACAGTCATGCTCTCTCTGAGACGCAGGGTTAAAGATTTGCTTGGGGCCAGTCAATAGCACGCACTGAGTATCTTCCTCAAGAATGTGTCTGCTCTTTTCCTGCCTCCAAGTAGCAGCACTTGAGTCTCAGTCCCCTACTTGAATCACTGCACTATCTCCACTTCATCAGAAACCAGAGTTGAGTCTTTGATGATTGTTGTGACTCACGGTGTCACAGAACTACTTACCCTGTGATTTCAACTTTAATCACTGATCCACTATCTATAGAGCTGCCTGTGGAACAGTTCAAATTGTAATTATAGGAAGCTCATCTGCTGCAAGCCACAAAGCAGGCTTTACCATATGCCTTTAAAGGTGAACTGATGTCATGATGAAATAACTGTGTTTTGCTGCAGATTGATACCACTGGCTGGGAAGTTAACATACAGCATGAAAGCTCTGACATTTTGCACGCCACACTATCGCTCTCTAAGTCATGTTAACCTAACATTCCCTGTTGTTTTACAAGGGATCTGCAGGTAACTGGGAAGCGTCCTCAGATGCCTAAGGATGGGGAGGGGGTGTGGTGCTGGGGGAATGTGCTGAGGTGGGTTGTGGAGCTGTGTGGTGGTACCTTTGTAACACAGGCTCAAGAATATGGAAATGTTTTCTCCTTTGCCCCTTGCCTGACCTTGACATTTATTGTGGTCTTTTTTTTTTCTCTGCTTTGAAAGGTACTTATTTTCTTTTTTAGGGTTACTGCTGTCTGTGTCCATCTCACAAATCTTTTCCTAGGGGCTGTTTTCTGTCTCCCCTTTCATGAGTGTTAAAAGCCCTGGCAAAACTCTGCCCTGTACTTATTGTTTCCCAATTTACTAATGAGCGAATATCCATAGTCTGAAAAACTCAGTGGTCATACAGGGCAGAATGCACATTGCAGGAAAGTGACTTGCCCAGAATCTTAGCCAAAGTCCAGCACTTCACTCCTCAAAAACCCAGGAGAGAATGCCAGAAACCTTGGCAGAATTACCTTGCGCCAAACACATGCCATAGGAAGCATTATTTGCCTTCTCAACAGCAAAATGGGAGCTGCAAGGTATAAGGCAGTTGAGAGACCTCTTTTCCAAGGCTTTGTGAGGGAGTTTGGAATTGCCTCCCAGTCTTTCTTCAGCTGTGCAAAGCACAGTGTTCAGGCTGAGGCATCTCCTGTTCACTGCACCTGCAGCCTCCAGTTTGATGAGGAGCAAAGTGGAGATGGCAGGGTTTGCTGTGAGAGGTCTTCTGAAAGCCTTCAAGAGGAGTGAGCAGTGATGCTGTCATGGAAATGGCAGAGGTGGTTGTGCCCCTAAAGCTTTGCTCACCTCCTCCTCCTCCCTGGATGTGGCTGCATTTCAGTAGTGACACTTTGAAGGGATGTTTGGGAGCTCAAAGGATCTGTGTAAGTCCAGCCCAACCTTCTCTCAGTAGATTCTGTCTACTGCTGTTCTCCAATTAAACATTTGATGTAAAGCAGGGAAATGAGATCTGCAAGTCCAAAGTTGACAACCTCTCCTGATTCCTGGCCCTCCAACTCTCTGCCTGTACTTCACTGCTGCTCCTTCCTCCTGCAACTGGCCACATAAAGATAAGTAACGAAGATGGTTTTATTGCAAGCAGCTGGGGAAAATCACGTTACTTCAGTTTCCATAAAATAGCCGAGCCTCAGCTTTTTTATCCTGCCCATTCGCACATCCACTATAAAAGGGACATCAGTTATAAACATTTCCTGTTTGTGCATACAGTCTTCCAGTGCTTATGATGTATAGACTGACAAAAGGCTTAATGCTTTGAATATATAAAACACAAGGCCTGTGCAATGGAGGGTGACAGTTGCCCTTTAATGTTCTGCTTTTTAAAGATCAGGGTAGAGTTCAGAAAGCATAGTCATGAGGTTTAATGATTTAATGGGGACGACTGGGGAGCAAAAATAGTTACTACACCCTGGGGAAAAGTGGTTCCTCATACATATTACTTTAGCCTAATGGCCTATGAATGCTTCCTCTGTGGCATAGGAGGGTGTCACGGTACATAGACTCTATAATACTGAATGGGTTGATTAAATGCATATTAAACAATACTAAATTGGAAAAAAAAAAGGCGCCACCAACTGTATTTATTCTGTTCTTAGAAAATGTTGTTACTCATTCAATTTCATTTGTGATATTATTATAATTTTCCCCCCATTTCATGCTCGTCACAGAGCGAGGGAGCCAAGTGTAAACACCGTTGATGGATTGGAGGTGGCCGAGTTCTCTCCTGGCAGTGGATGGGTAGGTGGGGAGAGGGGCTGAGCAGCTCCAGCGCCTTGGAGATGGCTGCAGGTGGGATCTTCTGAAGGTGGCAAACAAAGCATTTACTCAGAAAATGGTTTTTTTCTTTGCCCCCCTGATGGGGCAGGTCCCTGTCCTGTGCTTTGCTGTCCGCCCTCAGACTGAGGACATTGCGCGTGTTCTTTGGTGGCTCCGCCGTGTAACTCAGCAGTGTCACCTCCCTGGCACCCCATAAATGCTGTTTTATGTCATCGAACCAAAGTCACAGTTGGCTTGAGGAGGGGAATGGCTCATCCTTCCTGCACAGACGGTGGCGAGGGCGGCCCCTCCAGTTCCACTGTGCTCTCAGCTGCCGGGCTTTGTTCCCGCTGTGTGACCTTAACCCTGTCCCGGGGTCCCTGCTCATGACTGAGCAGAGTCACACCAGGACAGGCTGCAAGGGCAGCCGAGCCCTTCAGAGGCAGTTTTCAAGCACATGTAAACACTCCTTACACCAGCACTTTCAGCTGGATTTTTAGGACAAAAAAACCATTAAGGACATGAGCATATGCTGTTGGGAATATCTCCCACTTTGGAATATCTGTGCAAATTCACCATTTTCTGGACAGACTTTTTCTAGTCATGACCTGTTAAAACTCTGAATTATTAGAGATTAGAAGAAGTCTGATTAAGTGTGATCTTTTTGGAAATCACCTGACAGTTCTGTGTGTGGTATTTCTATACCACAGTATTGTCTTCTGTAGAATGTGTTAATTATCACCTGTATTTCATCTCTGACATGTATATTCCCTCCCAAATCTTGTTACCTTGATGAATGAAGTATCTTCTTTTCTACAGCTCTTCCACCAACATGGATTTGGTCTTTTCTTTTTCCTTTTTACTGCTTCAATCAGTTGCTTTATTCTGCACTTTGTAGTTTCAAACACAATTTACAGTTCACCATGCTGCAGAAGTAGCTGGAGGACTGAGCAACCCCAAATTAAAGGGAGAGGAAAAATTGCCTTTGCAATAAGAACGGCAGTAGGGTTGCAACCAGCAGAAATAATAATTTGTCTGGAGGAAAAACAGCAGCTGGAAGGTGTGAGTGGAGCATTGTGTGTGTCACCTGGGTCTAGAGGGTTTGTGGAGCTCTTAGAGGCAACTTTTCTTTCTTTGTCACTGAAATCCTGCTGGTTTGATGAGAACAGGGTTCAAATATTTGGTCACATCTGCTATGTGAACTGCCCAATGTGTTCTGAGAGTACATGAATAGGAAAGGAAGAGTCATAAAGGCAACCTAATGGTTTTGAAATGATAATGCCATAGGTTGCAGCTCCAATAATGTCTCTCAGATGTCCACACCTGTTTCAGGTCTAGTCCTAAAAACTCACTTCATATCTCTTTATTTTGAGCACAGAATCACAGGACAGTTTGTGTTGGAAGAGACTTTAAAGATCATCCAGTTTCAGCCCCCTGCCATGTGCAGGGACTCCTTCCAGTAGAGAAAAAAAAAAGGCATTTTCCTTTAGTGAACATGGCTGGCAGCTTGTGTTCTCCAGACTTCTGACCTCTCTCTCTGATGATACTTGTATGGCTCAAGCACCTGGCAATGCTGAGGGAGGATCCCATGTTCCATAGGAGAAACCTCCTTTACTGCCCATGAAATTCCCTCAAACATAAACACTCATCCCAGCAGCCAAGGAATGGACCTTCTCTCCCCCTCCCAACAACTTATTATTGATGGAAACATTTTATAAATAAACATCTCTAGGTAACATATTCCATAAAATATCTAATTATAGATTATTGGATTGAACATTTCTTGCTTCAATTAAGTGATAGTTTTTTCCCCTCAGGAAGCCAGCTCAGTGCTCTTCCTGGGGAAATTATGTGTATTTATTCTATGTTCTATAGGCAATGGCTTTTTATGTTGTTAATAAATAAACTACAGTGCAGTGCTTTACCCTAAATAAAACTAATGGAGGTCAGGCTTTGCTTTTTTTTTATTTTTTTGTTTTCCTGATTGGATCTCTCCTGTCTGATGGTCGTACAGTCTTGGTACAGTGACCTTTGTGAGGAAGGAAATGAAAGGAAAAGGGAACAGAGAAAAATGCATAATGGCTTGGAGATCTGCATTCTTGTGCCTCCCCCAGACCAGATGCCTTTAGGTATTAAAAAATAATAGTCATTAAAAAAAAGCCGAAAGCCCAGGATTCATCACCAGTGTTGAATTTCAGCCCCATTCATCCTCTGGGCAGCTGTTCGGGGCTTTAGATCTGAGAACTTGATTTGTGCCACTGCCAAATTGGCAAGGTTTTATAAAAAAAAACCCAACCCTGAAGTGGTTGGGTTTTGCTTGGTTTAAATCCAGGGCTCAGGCTTTGACACATCTCCTCTTCTAGCACCAGAGAGATTCTGTAGCTCTGAGCTGGACTGTGGTCTGGCCTGAAGGGTGGTGGTGGTGCTTTGACTTCAGTGGAGCTGGGATGTGTGGGTTTGGTGTCTCCTGAAAGAGGTGCTGCTCATCAAACACGTGGTTGTTCAGAGCAGTTCTCTGTTAGAGCATGGCCCAACCAGGTGATGCCCTTGTGGTACCTACGAGCCGCTCACTCTGTCACAATCACAAATCATCAGGGTTGGGAAAGACTTTTATGATCGAGTCCAACTCTTAATCCAGCACTGCCAAGGCCACCACTAAACCATGTTCTCAAGTGCCACATCTACACATCTTTTAAATCCTTCCAGGGTTGGGGACTCCACCACTGCCCTGACCAGCCTGTTCCAATGCCTGATAACCCTTCCAGAGAGGATGTTTTTCCCCTCCTGCTCTTGTATCATCCTCTCCCTGAGCGGTGTGTGAAGCTGGAGCACAAACTGAGCTATCTGAAACACTGCAAGTTGAGCTTTCCAGGCTTCTCCTGGACTTGCATCAAGTCTTTGAGATGGGCCAGGCTGTGATTTACCTCTTGGTCACCTTCAGCAGCCAGTGAAGTAGACGTGGTAGGACAGTCTGTGGTGGTAGGAAGGTGTAAGCGTGGCTCTGAGCTCTCCTGCACCCACATCCTGAGAAGAAGGGGAGAAAGGCTGCAGCTCCCTGATTAGGGTTTCCTCTTGTTCCCTTACCTGCCATTTTAAACAAATGCAAATTAAAACCCTCCATCGGGTTGGTTCATTCCCTTCCTTCATGTAACTGATGTTATTGGATTTTTATGCAGCACATTACACCCTGAGCCATGTCTTCTACTATTTTGCTTTCAAATTGTATCTCCTGCCATTTGTGTCACATTTAAAATGCTAACAGTATAGAATGTCATTTACAGAATCGGGGCGTTTGCTGCGGAAAATTAATTTGACTTATTCCTTCTGCCTGTTCCTATCTCCAGGCCAATATTATGCTACTCATTCTACAAGAGTAATACTTAATGAATAGGACTATTAATAATGTCAAGGTCCATGGGGGTCTTATGGGTAACGGATAGGCGTAGACTGTAAGGGGGCAGTCACCTGACTTCGGTTAATGTTCCATGAAAATATCAGGCAGTGCAATGTAATTATGGAGCAGAGGATAGTAAAAAAGGCAGGGAACTTGGAGTTTCTTAAATATTTTTTCAAATTAGCTGGTGCTTTTTTGGTAATTTACCCGAACCTTTGTCAGACCAGGTGTGAAAACTGTTTAAAATTCCAAAGGAAAAACCAACAACTGGGTACCTACTTCATAAAAAGGGAATATGGCAGAGGAGTTTGCAGTGCTAGGCAGGAATTGTGTGTGTGATTTCTGTTTGAAAGAAAGAGAAATTGAGAGGAAAGGGGCTTTGGGTGCATGTCAGGGTTGGGGTTTTTTTCAGCGGTACATGTGTCTAGGGTTTAAAAAAAATTAAAAACTCTTGGGGAAAACATGAAATTAACATGTATAATGGAAAGAAAATGATGATCAGAAGAAACAAAACTCTTCTTGCTCCTTTTTGTTGTGCTACTTGCTGTGAACATTCCAGCGAGGATGAGATGAGGGCATGGCAGGGTGATGCTCGTTCTTCTCCCCACACTCAGAGCTGCCAGTGATGCAAATGCAAGTGTCAGAGTACATTGAGGGCTGAGGAAGGAGCTTTTAGGGTCTAATTCTGCACTTGCTAGAAGCATTTTTCTATGTGTTATTTGTTCATCTGATTTTTCTAAGGTACTTGTTTTCAAACCTGAGTGATGTCAGGATTATTTGGTATGTGTGCAGGAGGAAAAGGGTAAGGAAATTGGCTACTGAAATGCTGCATCTCAGAAGAGATTTTCAGGTTTTGCTCTCATTTTTGGTAGTTATGTGAGAAAATGTGGTCTGACAGCTAATTCTAAAGTGGACCTTTGGAGACCTGTTTAGTTGCAGGTGCTTTTGGTTCCAATTCTCTGTGTGAAAACTGCATGCTACTTGGCTCTCTTGCATCATTGTCTTGCTCGTGGGATCACTGAGGGAGCAGGTTGTAGAATTTGGCCCGACTTCCGAAGAGAAGGTGAAAGACTGAAAAGGGTGGGTGTTACTCAGCAAAATCCCCTTGAGTCTCCTGCCATCCTTTGCTGAGGAGTTCAATACACAGAGGCTGCCTGTGGGTTGAAATTGTATTAGGAAAACAGAGGGGGTGAGCTGGGTCGGATCATGTTGCAGTGGAAGCACCAGGAGATGACACTGGCAGAGACTTGAGGTTCTGCCTTCTCATGCCTGGTATCCCAGGGAGTGCTAGTGGATGTGGCCCAACAAAACCCATCCCACCTCTCTCCAGAAGTCACCCTTGGGAGCTGCTGTGCCAGCTGCCTGTCTGTGGCTCCTGCAGGACATGAGACCTCAATCGGATAGAGAGTGTGTCCCACCAGGCCAGCAGCTGCCAGCAGAGGCTGTGGTGGCACAGAGCAGGACAGCAATTAATTGTTCCATCTTACTTGGCTAGAGGTTGAATGTCTGCCCAAAATGCCAAAGGTGGGAAAGGGAAGGCCAGAAGGTCTTTCCCAGCCTCTGACCATGCAAGATCTGAGGGGTTATTTGAACCCAAAAGTGTTTCTCTCTCCCGTTTGTGGCTGACAGGGTCTCTGCATGTGGGACTGAGGTCAGCGCCCACATGGAAGGGAGAACACCTTTCCCATAACTGAGCATTGACCAAGCTTATCATAGAATGTTGGGCTCCCCCTTGGTTCCTCCTACCCCTCTTCGTCCTCGTGTTATTGTTATTTTTTCCCCTCGAAGAAGCTTTATTCATTTCTGAGCGTGCGTTAATGTCGGCAGCATTAGGCAGCCCCAGTGTGTCTCGTGGCTCTGTGCCTCACTAATTCCCACTATTAGGCCACCTGCTGACACCTCCCAAGTGGAGCAGGATCCTCTGGCACAGTTTGCCATGAATAAACATGAAAGAGACAAATGAGGCAGGGCTGGTGGCAGCTCCTCAGCCGGCTGTGCCTGTTCCCTGCCCTGCCTGGCCTGTGGTCAGTGGGTGCACATGGACCTCCTGGTGGGGTGGCTTCTCTGCAGCACTGGTTTGGGGGCTGTGCTCATTCAGATGTAGAGACTGGACTCTTCTTCCCAGCACCTGGGAGCCCCAAACTGGGAGCCACATTGGCAAAATCACACTTGGGTTAGCAAATTTAAGTGTATTTCCTGATGCTTTTGGGTGTCCTGCAAGCACATGTGCCACTGGACTTCTTGACCTGAGCTGGTGTGAACTTCAAGCAGTTTCAGCAAAATCAGTGAATTTACTCTGGATTCCAACTCTCTTTAATTCCCAGGCTTGTGAGGTTGGGAGAGGTGGGTTCCCAGTCAGACACAGGCTTGTGAAGAAGCCTCTGCCCTCAGCCCATGATGCCAGTCAGGAGTCTGATGTGTCCCACAGACCCTCCAGCTGCCTCTTGGGGGATACTTTCATGGTTGAGGCACAAAAATATCCTCTCAGATTTTGAGACAGTGAAACAACAGGTATTTCTGCAGAGCCCTGAGGAGGCTGTTGGTGCCCTGGTGACTCTGTGGCACAGGAGATATGGCTGCTGGGCGTGCAGGGGTATGTGGGGCATCCCACAGGTGAAGGTGGTTCAACATTTCCCAATACCTGTCCAACTGCTCCCTCAGTCAGGTCCATGTCCACAGGCACTGGGCTCTCCTGAGTCCCACTGTGGTCAGTTTTTAGGATATGAGGGACAGATCCACAAAACAAACAAAACCCAAACAAATTCACAAAATATTGACTGAAAATTGAAAAGAACTTTACTTTGGAATTTTTCTGTGGTTGAAAAACATCCTCCTAGTGATACAGCTCTGGGAGGAGGAAACCCCTGACTATCTCTGAGTGGAGAATTGGGTATCTAGGGATTTCTCTTAAACATACTTGCTCTTCTTTCATAGGCGATCCAGCTGATTGCTGGAACGTTTTCTCTTGACTCTGGCTTGTCTGATGGGTGTAACAAAGCTAATGAGTATATTTTTAGGGGACGTCCTTGCTATTGTCCCTATTTCACTTAAAAACATGCACACAGGTGTATAATAAAGGCAGGGGTGAGCTCCTGGAAGTGCTGGGAGCAGCCGGCCCAGCAGCCTGGTGTGTGTAGGTGAATGCTCTAAATCCCTGGATCACGGAAGCTCAGGGGCCATATCCACAAACCAACACAGCTTCTTTCCCTTCGACCCCCATCTTCTCCTGCCACTCTTTGATTTCTCCTCCTGCCTCAGATTTACAGCTACCTTGTCCAAATATATTATAGGAAATAAAGGATAAAATGCTTTAAAATCCTACCTTCCCAAGCTGGAGAACAAGCTTGGGTGAAAATAAACGAGCTGGTTTGTTATATTGCTCAGCCTCTGTCACGTGAAGGTGAGGCCTTCTTTTTTATTATTATTATTTTTTATTGCTGCCCATTTGCCTTCATTATAATTTATTTGTTAATCCGTGCTCCAGCTCATGAATTTTGCATTTGGGGAGGTGGAGGGAAAGGGGAGGGGGATTCAAAGCACCAAAAAAAGATGCTGGCCCACTTAAAGGTGAAGGACACAGCTGGAGGGCAGGGCTGCCTCCCTGGCCTTCCATCATCCTTTTGAAAAGGCAAATATGCAGTCAGCAAAAAGAGAAAAAGAGAGGAGGGGAGGAAAAAAGCCTAAAGACTTACCAATTAATAATTATTCTGATGGCCTCTGTGGGATTCAGAACCTCACAGGTCAGAGAGGACAAATTCAACCCCCCTTTTACTGAGCTCTCGTCCTCAGGTGAGCTGGTGGCTTTGGTGCTGTGCTTCCATGTCTCCCATGCCAAGTTTCCATCCTTCCTTTCCATTTTTTTCCTTTTCTTTTTTTTTTTTTTTTTTTTTTATGAGGCATCCTGAGTGTAAAAAATATGGCCTGCCTTTATGGTGCTCCAGCACGAATGAAGCTATAAAATTATGAACAGTTTTTATGATGGCTATTCAGGGGATGCTTTTATATTGATGGTGCACATGCTGTATCTATCTTTTTTCCCCTTTCTTTTTTGAATCCCTTCTTCTCCCTGTAAAAGATGGCAGGGTATGTGTGTGTGTGGGAAGGATCTGGTTGGGGGGGGGTGTCTGTGTAACTATTTTTCATGCATTTAATATATTAATTATCCGGTAAATGCTCCCTAGGCTGTACTTGGGATGCCGAAGAATGACAGCTTTTCAACGAAGCTCCAAAGGCAGCCCATCAGCCCACAGTGTATTATGTCAGAGAGGTCAGGGTGGGGTTAATGTAACTTTTTATTTGCTGATTTTTCATAGATGGGAGCAAAGCTGGTAAGGGGAAAAAGAGAGAGAGACTGAAAAGAAGGTGCAAAAAGAGCAGAGATGATGGCAAGTCTCTTATGGCCCCCTCCTGCCCCCCACCCCAATCCACAGCTGGCTGGTTGATTATGCAAACCAGAGAAATGCTCCCACCCTTCTTGGGATGCTCCTGCAGGAAAAGGGACAAAATCTGTGAGGAGAAAGTCTGTTGAAGAGACAACAACAGTGAGAAATCCCACAGTAACTAGACTCAAAATAGATCATATTAGATCTATTGTAGATCAAAATAGATATATCCTGGCAAAAAAATAAAAGTGGGAGGAAAGCTTGGCTGCTCAGGGTTTGTAAAGCCAAAGGCACTGGTGAATCCGAGCTGGATGTGGGGATTGTGGGGAGATTCTGCTCCTGACTCATGGGATTTGTGCCTCTGAGAGGGTGGTAGTCTTCGTTGCAGTGGCAGGACTATCCCTGTGAGGACCTGGAGCTTTCTGAGGACAAACTGTTCCTTCCTGCCCCGCTTTTCCTTCCATCCCCTCCTGCTCTGGAGGTCTGGGGCAGCCCTGCTCTAATGATTGGCTGTATCCAGTATTGATCTCAGAGGTAATAGTGGTTTAATTCTCATTTAAAAGGCCTGTGAATGATCTTCGGAAAGATACTTTTAAAAAAATAATAATCCCATCTCAATCACGGTGGACAAGCTGAAGATATTTGAAACAATTTAAATCTCTTAGTAAATTCTATAGCGAAGTCTACTGTGACAGGCAGGGGTAGCTACATATACAATATAGTGTTGTTTAATTTCAGCTAATAAAAATAATCTTAGTGTTGCATATATTTGGGTTAAAAATACCTTTTATGCATGCAATATGCATTTGAATGAGGAATGTATAGAGGAAGGGAGTGTTCGTGTGTGTGCATCTACCCAGCAATGCTCCTATTACATTTGAGTCGAGTAAAGTACATCCCACTGAGTGTAATTACCACAGTTTTGTTCTTCTGATTTTCCTTATTTTAATGTTCCAAACAATCCTAAACAAGTAGGATTTGGTTGTGTTGTATTCTTTGGGAAACCGAGTTTGTCCTTTATCCCCTTCCTTGTACCCTGTGTGTGGGGACCTGGAAAGATGAGATGCTTTCCAGTTGTATCCAGTGCATCAGCTTTTCCTGTGTCATCATGATAGGGATTGTTTTTGCACATATGGGTTTGTTTGGGACCCTTTCCTGGTGGCTTTCAGCCTCCCATGCAAGGTTGGTTCAAGACTAGATTGTAGTAACTGCTTTCTCCAATGAGCTGCTGAAGTGAAAACGGGCCTGAACAAAAAGCCATATATTAAAGTTTTTTCTCAAGGTATGGAAGGGTTTGAATTCTAGGGCAAATAGATGGGTTTTGCTGTGCAGCATGAGCTGTACAGGTTGGAGAATGGAGAGCAGAAATTATGCGAAATGAAGGTGAAATTATGTGGAAAAAGTCGTTGTCAGGAGCTCATGATCCAAAATGCTCCAAAGTCATACGGAAGTCTCTCTTGGACTGGACACCAATATTGGCACAGCCAGTATGTAACAGGGCCACGAGGAGATGTCAGCCTTTCTCCTTTGATATCTTATCTGCGCATATAGCTCAGCCATAGTCCACAGCTTCCTCAGGTCTCCCAGCTCCATCCCAAGGCCCTTCTTACTTGTAATCTGGCTGGCTCTGCTCCTTTGACAGGTCCCATCCTGCCCAGGGAGAGCTGCTGCTCTAATAACCACAGTGTGCTTCCAGCTTGCTTTCTCCTGCATTTTGCAGGAGAAATTAAATACTGTATTATATTTTTTTCATGTTCATATTTTACGTTTCAGAAATGTAAAATAAATAGAACAGGAGCTGGCAGGGTGTACATAGAAACTTCAAAACAAACAGACAAAAAATACAGCAATGGTGTGAACTTCTGCCTGGCAGAAATTGTTTCTGTCCATATTTTTAATTTCAGCTTGGGGAAGCGCAGCCTGAATGAGATGGAGAGCTGAGGTCTAAGCAGATGGTTATTAGCACACTGATAAGCCTTTTCTGCAGCTAAATATCTGAGCACAGAAATCCTTGTGGAGCTTTCTGCTTGCACTCACTGGGATAACTTTTGTACATTTTAGGGTCACCTTTGCTGACCAGTTTATTTAACAACTAAGAAGTGTGTTTAGATAATTGTGCTTTATTGCAAAATAGTGTCATCTACAAAACAAAGGTAAAAAATAAGAAGCTGCATCTTCAGATTACCAGAGGTCCCTCCCTTAATTTTCTTAACATGTCTGACAATTCATAGCCCTCCAGAAGCTTGCCAAGGGAAGATCTTACACGTTTTACTGAGTTGAGTATAAACAGAACAGTTTAAAAATTTATTTCACAAAATGATGCCTTTACTATTTATGGGCTGATGTCAGTGCTAAAACCCTGAAATGGACTGGAAGCATAACTGTAGCCGAGTGACCTTTCCTCGTTCTACTTCAGTAACTGCATCCACAGGGAAGAGCAACTGAAACATCAGAGCTTGGTTTTGTTCCCCAGATCTTTGGACATTTCATGCAAGCTCAGAAATGGGAAGCTACAGGACGTGCCACTGATTTTGGTTGTTTTCCTTGCCCCCGGCTATTGTTTTCTTCCAGCGATTCCATGTGGCAGGAAATCTGTTTGTTCTCTGTCCATCTGTGCCAGAACTGTCCTGAGCTGGGATCCAAATACTCTTTGGTTCTTCAAACAAAGATTTATGCTGCTGCCAAGCCTTAGCAAGGTTGACAGGGCAAGAGCACCAGTATCTGAACAAGGGTTTATGTTCTTAGCAGAGAGAAGGGAAAATCAGGGCACTCTGACAGCATCTTCCTCCAGGGCTGGTACAGCAATTCCCCATGAGGCTTCAGGTGTTGTGGTATCTACTCCGAGAGAGGGCTGTATGTTGAGCAGCTTTAACACCAGGTTCAGGTAGTGCACAGGTATTAGTAAAACTCCTGGCAAACTTCAGGGAAGGTCTTAAGGAGGTCTGGATATAAAATGCTCTTCCATGGAGAAATAATGGCCATGTGTAGCTTGACGTGTCAGTTGTAGGTTCTGGCTGTGGCCCCAGGGTTTGTCTCAGGTGTTTGTGCCACCTTTCCCCATCTCCATTAACCATTAAACCAGGGACGGGTTGTACTGATTGTTTTGAAACTTAATAATGAAATACTTTGGCTGAGAACAAAACAGTGTCATTGTGACAGCTGAGATGACTCACAACTCGGTGTCTTTCTGTAGATCACACAACAGCAAAAAATAGATCAGCTAAAATAGCAGGTGGACACAGAGCAGGTCCTTTCTGGCTTCTGTTGGCATCTGTGACATGGTAGGATGAGTTTGGGGGGAGCTCAAAGCCCCTGGAAAGGGGAACCTTCTGGGACTGCCCCTGGGGAGCTGGTTCATCATTGTGGGGCAGAGGGTGCAGCTCTGGGGTGTGACAGCTCGCCTGCCCTAGAGCAGTGACAGCCACCACCACCTCAGCCATGGCAGGAGTGCTGGGCTGAGAATTCTGACCTCATAAAACTGGATTGGAAATGCAGGCATGATTAACTTGCCATAGATTTATGTGGAATTAGTATGTGTTTCAACACTGGTGTTATAAATACACGTTGCTCTCATCTAACCAGCCAGGCTTTACATAATTTCAGAAGGGCCCTCAAAGTGGCAGCTTTAAAATGACAAAGGAGGGAAGGAAAAGCTGAGTCTGGCAGGTGCTGTATTAACTGCACCCCAAATCCTGTGGGAGACTGAGGGGAAAATGTAGTTTTGAAGGGTGAGCCTGTGAAGGGGGGAGAGGGTGTGGGTGCTGAGCACACAGTGTTCCATAGGGAACAGCTCAACTGCAGAGGCTGAAATCGGTCTGGGTACCACAGGAGAGCTGCCCCAGCCCTGGAAGTGCTCAAGACCAGGTTGGACGGGGCTTGGAGCAACCTGGGATAGTGGGAGCTGTCCCTGCCCATGGCAGGAGGGTGGGACTCGATGACCTTTACAGTTCCCTTCCAACCCAGACTATTCTATGATTGTACAAACTGGGGGCTCTGCTGAGGGGTGTGAGCTGGAGAGGAAGGCACTTTAGAGAGGAGGCTCAGGTCCCTTTGTGGTCTGACTCACAGGCTTGCACTGTTTTCCTTTTCCAAATAATCTTCAGCGTTAGAAGAGTCGTTCTTTGGCATCCCCACACGACAGGTTGCCTCTCTGCAGCAGCACTGTCTTGTGGTGTGTTCAGGGGATGGTCCAAAAGCTGCTCTTGCAGCCGTGAGCCAGAAAAGACCTGCTCAGACCAGGAGAGGGTCCTGCTGGAGGGGGACTGGTGCTGGTAGTCAGAGGAATACAGGGATCCAGGAGGTTGTCTCTGTTTCTCATTTTCTTTTGGGTAATGATTTTTTAGAGCTTCTGAATCTCCCAATAGCTCATGTTTTAGGGTGATTGCCAACCATCCAGATGAACTGCGGATGAAGGATCTATTTTGCTTTAGTATATTTTTAACCTCTTTTTTGTTGTTCCAAATGTATTCATGCCAGATTTAAAAAACAAACAAAGCCCACAAGGTGCCCAGTGAGACTCTTCCATTTGTTAATATGTTGAAGAAGCCTGCTGTGATACAGGGACCCTCTCCTTCTCTTGGATTTGGTTACACGGGGAGTTGGTCGGGACAAGCTAGGCAGGGATAGGACTGTGACCTGCCACTACGTGTGCTGCCCTTCCAGAAGGACCCCCATCCCTCCTGGGAAGGGACACCAGGTACATGCCCCCAACTAAAAGTAGCTGAATAAACCTGGAAGAGCATCATTTAAAATTCTGATTGCTACAATATAGAGCTTTTCAAACTGTTCACAACCTGCATGTTGTGCCATAGCAGACTCAGCTGTGGGGTGGTGGTTTTGCTCTTTCACAGCACTCTGAGGTTCAAGGTGTCTGAACATCAGCCTGGGATGATTTTTGTAAACTTTTTTTTTCTTGAGCTTTCAAAATATGTTTTTCTGGCGTAATAGACGTGTATGTATCATGCAGTGCACACAGAGTTTCCTTAATGTGTGTGTGTGTGCCCGTATGAATGGCTGTCTGTCTGTACCTATGTACATTAGGCCCTGATTCTCTCCTATGTTTCACTTAGAGCATGAGTACTGCAATTTGACTTTGTAAGGGTGTTTGTTGGTAAAATTAACATTAGGGGTGGAGGCTGAGTGTTGTTTTAATTTTTTTCATTATTAACATTCTCTACATAGTTACTCAGTTTTGTCATCACAGATGTCACAGGGATTTCTGTGTTCCTTGTTAAAATACAAGCAAACATCAGCTTTGCCTCCACCAGTGTACTGAACCCGCGGCTCCTGAGAGGTGCGGAGGGCAGGCAGGTGAGGGGAGCAGAGGAGTGGTCAGTAAAATCCAGACTATTACTGAAAATAATCAGGAGCAGTTGGCAACCCTGCTCCTGCATATTCGCCAAGTGCTTGGTGATTCAGCCCTTCTCCATTTTCAGGCCAATGCGGCCGTCACTCTGAATTATTTTCAGTGAGCACTT
Source organism: Grallaria varia (assembly GCA_013396735.1). Lineage (NCBI taxonomy): Eukaryota > Metazoa > Chordata > Aves > Passeriformes > Formicariidae > Grallaria > Grallaria varia. Next base: position 423,333 of record VWZG01003370.1, on the reverse strand, counting down.
CTATATCTCATGTCAGTTCCCAGTTCGAACCCATCACCGAGTGTCGAGGCTGCGACGTGCCGTACATGCCGATGAGCGTCCCCCCCTTCCCCTGCTTTGCTATTAACCTTTCCTTTTACCAGAGTTACCCCTTTGTCCTGCTGCAGTTTGCAGTGCCTGATAGAAGCAGCTGCCTGTGGCCAAACGAACATCACATTTACATTTTCTTTCTTGAACTGAGGAGTGAGACGCAGAATTGCAGTAAATGATCTCCCTTTTCGCTTTTTACCTCCCCCCCAATCGTCTTTAATGCATTGCCTAGAAATCTATTTCTTATCTAATTTTACTAGATGGATCAACAGGGATGAGAATGTAACCCTTTGTCATCTATGGAAATCTTTTTATCCCATAAAAATGATTAGATTTGATGCAATTAGGATTATGAGGAGGTGGGGGGAGCCTGAGACAGTGTGCCTTGTCTACTGCTGTCTGCTGACACATTAACAGCCTGTTTATTAACTGCTTTACATTTGGGCTACGAGCGGTGCATTCTTATGCCTGATAAGCCCAGCAAAACGCACACGTGTGCCCATATGAAATGTGAGCCTCGCTTTTTCGGCTGTCCCCCTCCCACCTCTCTGCATATGAATCCAGGAGGAGGGATTTAACTTGAAATAAAACCCCAAAGGCTGGAGAAATGCACATTTCTGTTTGCCACTTCTCAAAGCGTGGCTTGTGTTTGTGTCTCATATAGCAGGCAATACGTGGATGTGGATCTGTTCCTCTTCCCCACTGCTTCCTTTGTACAGTAGAATCCCAGAATGGTTTGGGCTGGAAGAGGCTTTAAAGACCATCTCATTTGAACCCCCTGCCATGGGCAGGGGCACCTTCCACTAGACCAGGTTGCTCATCCCTTAGGATGAGTTTGGGGGAGGCAAATGATGTGTGTTGGCTTCCTCCTTACCAGACCCGAGGTGGAGTTCTTCATCCTCTCCTACCAATGCGAGTTACCTCTATTTCCTTGTTAGTGAATAATAACTTCTGGCTGGGAGAGAACAGGATCTGATTGTGAGTGATACAGGGCTCAAAGTAAAATTTTACATAAAAACAATGGAGTAAATTTATTGTAGGTCCTAGAAATTAATAAAACAAGGCAAAATAAATCTGATATTGCACAAACTTTGCATGTAGGCTTTCCTCCTGAGCAGCATCTCCCTGTGAGAGTCAGTAAGCCATGTGGTGATGCTAAAGCTCTTCTCTGACACAAGTCAAAGGCCAAAATCCAGCCTTTGTTTCTCTTGATTGTCAGCACAGTGAGAAGATTTCATTTCCAAGCATCTCTGTATTACTTAATAGCAATTTTCCCTGGTTTTGTTTGCAGATCACAAACACTCTCAGTAAGGGCATCGCTCACCACCCCGCTCCTCTCCACTTCTGACGCTCTTCTGCCTTTAATTGCAGCTCGTTTCATGACTCTAAGTGGCTAAAAATAACTTCAGAAATAAGTTTCAGCCTAGCAGCTGCACACACCCCCCTGTGCCACGCTGTGCCTGCCGTGACAATCGGCTCGCAGCAGTTGGCAGAGCCCTGCTGGGTGGATGCTGGCGCGGGGACAGCTGCCGAGCACTGCGAGCACGAGCTGGGCTGGCAGTGCCCGTGCCAGGGACATCCCTGGCGCTGCTGACGCGGCGGGTTCAGGGGCTGGGAGATTCCTCCTGCATCACGGCAGGGAAACGCAATGTTATAGTTCAGTCCTTGCATTAACACTGTTCTTATTTAACAACTTCTCTTTAAAAGTCACCTTCTGGGATCTTTGGGGAGATTTGCTGGCCCAAAGCTCTGTCTGTCCCATGACCTGAACCTGTCCATGTGTCTTATGCTGATGAGGTTTTACAGTGTTTTAGTGGCAAAAGAGGGCGCAGATGACTTTTATTCTAGCAAAACAGGTGGAATGTTGGCTATTACCTTCTTCTCAATAAGAAAAGTGAAGCTGCCTGGGCTCCTTCTTGCCGTGGGAATACAACCCCCAGGATTTTATGTTCACTGGGATAAGGCTTGTGTAGTACTGGGTTTAAGCTTGTCTCAGGATCAATTCTGCTTTCTTTTCTCTTCTCTCTCTTTTTTCTTCCTCTTTTTTTTTTTTTTCAATTGTGAACTGAAGAGGTTGGACAATGGCAAATCTCTTACATTCCCTGGAACTGAAGGACAGGGAGCCCAGCAGCCTGTGGCAGCTCCTCGGAATCCAGGCAGTGACCTTGCAGTTTGGCTCCAGCTCATCTCCGTATCCCAGCAAAGCCCCGGAATGGGGGATGAGTTTCTGTAAGAGCTGATGCTTATTAGCCTTCTTCCTAGAGGGAGAAATAGCCCCTCATTACCAGAAGCAGAGCAGTGTCCCCTGTCAGGCAGTGACCGAGACCTCGGCAACTTTAGCACGCGGGGCACACTTTGTGATTTACAACTCCCAGGCAGCCTCGGCAGCGCTTCCACAGCCACTCCTTGTGCTCCACATAGATAAGCCCAAATCCCTCATTTGAAATGCCAGTAGCAAGACCCTTGAAGAGTTTATGCAACGTCTCCCCGTCTCTCCTGCCCCGCTGCAGCTCCTTTCCCTCCGGGGAAGGTGAAGGCCCAGCCTAAAGACATCTCGGATTCTAAATGTGCCTCCCCCCTTGACTTCCAATTGAAAAAGATTACAAATAATGTTAAATAATATAGTTTATAACCTCAGGGCTGTTTTCAAACGTGTATAGACCAGTTGTCAACAGGCAGAGAGGAAGGGAAGGGAAATTATAGGCTGCACAAAAGAGGAAAGTAAAAGTGAAAGCTCCATAAAAGAAAGTGGAACTATTATGGAGCAAAATGCCAACTCATTACAAAACAGCCAAATAAGAGAGAAATACAGCTTTACCCGTAATAGCAGTTTACAAGGGAACATTGTATTGCAACATAACGGTGGTGCTATAATTTGCTCTAACAACTCCAATTATGCCTTTTATTGATTTGGCAACACATTTAATAGGAGTAGCCACACCTCTTGTGTTACAAATCATTAAAGGTGTTGAACAGTGTAATTTTAAAATTGTCCTTCTCCTACAGATGTCAGTGTGACAGCATAATTTCCCCTGATTTCTGCTATGTAAACAGTGCGTTACAGTAATTTCGCCCTTACAAAGCAGAAATGTTGTCAGCCTGGGTTTTTTTGTGCAGAAACATCCATTTAATATTTTCCCCCCAGTCTATTCTCCTAATTGCTGGGTTTTTCACCTTTTTTTCTTGTTCTTTACTTTTTTTAACTTATCTTTGGAAAATAAACATGCTGGTTTGCCATCTTCTACAGCAACCTTAATTGCTACTTAAATCTTCAATATGCACTTCATATTGGGGAGGTAAAACCCTCTTGGTTCAGTTCTGTACCACTTCACTCAAGTAGTGTTTCAGAGCTGGTTAAAAGCTATGTATCTGCTGGTAGCAATTTTGACAGGTGATCGCAATTCCAGCAGCAGTTTCCATGCAAAACTCAGAAAGCATCTTGGAAAAGAATCAAAACTTTTTAGGTTTTGTATTCTTTCCCACAAAAGGGTCTAAGTTTTATGTAGGAATTGAGGAGAGACCTCTCTCAAGTGAAAGGTGTCCCTGCACATGGCGGGCGTTGGAAGGAGGGGTTGGAAGTAACCTTCCAACCCAACCCATGATTCTATGATTTAAAAAAGGCATTTGGAGAGACACAGGGCTTTGACCAGTTTCATTACACAGAACCGGGCTCAGTAACCAGCTCTGCTTTCACTAAACCTTGGGACAAAAGCTTGGTTTCAGGAAAAAACAGGACAAGACGTTTGACAGGGCAAGTCTTGGCATTCACACTGCTGAAAAGCCAACGTGGTGTTTCTTGGGGTGGTTTGAGGACCCGTCTAAGCCTTGCAGAGACCTTTTCCAGTGGCCTTTGCTCCCGGAGCAGGGGCCGAGCCAGGAGAGCACATTGTCCTGCCTGCAGCTCCATCAGCCCATTGGTCCCAAGGCAGTGCTGCCGCCGGGCTCGCAGGGGACCCGGCAGACAAAGAATGTGTTTCCCCTCTCTCCTCAAGCACATGCAGGCGGTGACGTGTGTAAATGAACCTGACAAGCTCTTTGAAAAACAAATAGAGGCCACCAACCAAGCTTTTGGCACGCCAACATGCCACATGTTTACACCAAAAGTGCCACATTGCCCTGTTTGCCCGCTCCCAGCGCCTGCCCCGGGCGGCAGCCGCGCGGTGCCTGTCTGCATTTGTCTGGCTCCAGCAAACTGTCTCATTAACAGCTGTGTGGGGAAGCAGGAGGGAGCAAGGGAAGAAGGGGAAAAAAAACCCCAGCCCTGAGGAGGGTGACATTTTTCACGCTGAAGCGAGTAAAGCAGCTCTGTGTCCTGCTGCCAGGGCTGACCCCCGGCCCTCCCCATCTGGCAGCCCCAGAACAAAGCGCGATGAGCCGGCCTGGCTGGGCTGACACCCCTGGCACCCAGGATGGGCTGCCAGAGATGCTCCGAGGCATTTCACACCCACGTGTGTCCGCAGGCGCCAGACGGAGCTGCCAGACCCTCCTTCCAACACTGCCATGCGTTGGTTTGGGTTCAGGCAGGTGTGTGTCAACATCGCGGTCAAAGCTCTGGTGATGGTGGCTCTGGCCGAGGGAGAGACGATCCCATCAGCTGGACAAGGGACCCGCAGCCACCATCACCGTGAGAAAAAGAGTGACCCATGCCCATGGGATTTGCTCTGCTGCCCCCAGGAATGGGACATGGTGGTGCGGCCACGTGGGGCTGTCTAGGTGCCAGAAGCTCAGGGTTTGGAAGGATTCGGTTCTTGGCCATCGCATCCATGCGTGGCTCGATGCTGGGACACGGTGCATGGAAGCACTTCAACATCTGGAAGGCTTTGCAGCCAAGAGGGCTGGATTGCAGCAGTCACTGCCAAGCAATCTGCAGGTGCATGAAGGAAAACAATGTTGGCGTTTGGCAAACAAACCCTCTGTAATTACCACCCGTGCCTGGTGGTTGTGAATTAAAGCGGAAGCTGGAGCTTCGACTCCAATGGAATCTAGGCAAATAATTAACTAAGAGTGACTTTATTGGATTAATTTAAACTTGTTTGTGGAAATCTGGTGAGCAAAGCCACTCTCCGTTTTCTCAGATGTGTAAATGCATTTCCAAATAACTCCTGGGAGCAGGCTGGGGTGGCAGTGGAGCGTCACATGTGGGTCACACTGACCCTGCCATGGGAGAGGAGCAGGGTCAGATTTCTGGCACCAGCAGTGCTTTTCTGTCAATTAAAAATTGGGGGTTTTTCCCAAAAGTTTTCTGTAGTTCTTTTGTACAGAATACCCTGCTTATGCAAATAACCAGTAGGGAAAAGGACTGGGGGGAAAAATGTGTTAGCAAGGACGAGAGGAAACAGCTTAAAAATGAGGGAGCCCAAGACACAAGTGCAGCAGGAGGTGGAGGGCGGGGTGCTGGCTGTCCTGGGGCAGCTGCAGGGACGTGGAGTGTGTTCCTATCTTGTCTTCTGCTGCTGGAGAGCTTTGGTTCATCCCAGCATTGCCAATGAGTGGAAAACCAGCTGAGCCTTTGGCTGCTGAGCCCACCATAGGTGACAATGAGCCGGAGGAATGAGGAGCGTATTTTGAAGAACTAAGAGCAGATAAGCTTTGGAACTGCCTGGGGTGTCTGGTGTGGGGTGCAGGGACCTATGCACTGAGCAGATGAATAATTTTCCTGGGAAGACAGTGGCAAAATAAGCACAACTCTCAGAAGGCTTTAAACTATTGATTCTTCCAAGAAGTTTGGCTGTGCTAAAAAAGCTGAATACAATGGGCTTTCACCCCTTTTAAAGAACAACACGCGAGTCCCCTCGGCCCGGCCGTGTCTTTGTGAGCAGGAGCTGGTCTGGTGCTGGAGGGGAGACCCAGGGAATGGCAGTGTGGGCTGTGCTGGGACTGGGCTGACATGGGGCTCCGAGCAGGGTATTAACTCCACGCTTTTCCAGGAAAGAAATTTGTTTTGCTAGAACTAATCATTCGCATGCATTTTTCATTAGTGTTATTATCCCAAAGAAAGGCTGCGGTAAAGTACTCAGATATTTGTTACCTCTGGGAGAATTTTACAAAGGGGAGCAGAGCTGAATGGCAGCTCCTGTTGGTATTCTGGTGTGATGCCTCCAAACTGATCTTCCCAATCAGTTCAGACTTAATGCCAAAGCCTGCTCAAATATACAAATAATAAGGAAACGTTTCAGAGGGTTTATACAGCTTGGTTTGCCTAAGTCTTGTCTGGATGGAAATTGTGAGTTATTTTGCTCTTCCTTGTTTATGCAGCTGTTAATAGTAAAAATTATTCCCTGTGCCAGGTCTCTTGTTGTTCACCAGGTTGGTGTGGGATGTGCCAGGTGTGTGCAGGCCAAAAGGGAGCCTGGGAGACCTACTTTATGGCTGCTTTAATGGAAGCAGAAAGAAGCAGCATGGTGCTTCTTTTTTAATTCTTTCTATTCCTAATTCATCCTCCTTCAGGACAGTCAGGAGATCTAAGTGCCTCTTTAAGCTATCCTGGGAGAGTAGAGATGGGGTGGTAGACGCTGAGGAGAAAGAGATTCTTCTCAATGAGGATGGGCAGGCCCTGGCACAGGTTGTCCAGCAAGGCCCCAGCACCATCAGCCTCCTGCAGTGGCTTCTGCAGGTGCTGTGGGAGCCCAAGCAGTGAACAGCTGCAGGGAGGACCCCAGGAGGGGAGAGGAGATGGATGCACAGCAGCTTCTCTATAAATGTACAGTACAGCAGAGATAATTTAAAAATAAGAAAAAATTCTCTGGGCTTAGTGAGGAATTTTTACCTCAGTGTGGATATAAAACAAATTAACTGTGATGTAAACAGGAGGCTGGAGAGGCTGTGGCTGCGATTGCTGGTGGAAGGATATCAAAAGTAGGGTGATTCCTCTTTTCATAATGATTTTGGTTCCATTTAAGTTGGAGATCAGATGCTCCCCAGTAAAGATATAAATTATAAAGGCACTAAACTTCAGTACCAATAAGCTCCCCAAATTTATTTGCATTTGTTATCTGGCAGTTCCATTTACAGTGAAGAAACTTTCACTGTGGATCAGATCTTTTTAATATTTCCTCATAACTTCCCAGTGACAATCAGTTTTTCCATTAGGAGAGATCAGACACATAAGTAATACTGAGAGAGCTACATGAATACCAAGTCATTCATTAGGAGCAATGCCACTGCCATGAATGCTGAGTGGATAGACTGTGAGGGGACACTGAAAATTAAAGGTTATTCTGGGTTCATTAACTTCTGCCCTCCTTTCTAAAACAAAACCTTGGGTGAGAGCAACCTTTGACTCCTAAATGGGATCTCCTTGTTCCCTAATTTAAAAAATATTAACATCATTTAACTATTTCCCCTTTCTGCTTAATATGTGCAAGAAAAACTAAAAGCATTTGAATTTACATTGGTGGAAGTGACGAGCACAGAGAGAACCACGTGTGAACATGGCTTTGCTTTCCTTTCCCCGGGAAGCCCTTCTGTGCACCTCTGGCTCCATGTCCATTTTTCTTGTGTTCATTAGTCCATGAGGACTTTCTGGAAGCAGGTCCACCCTGCTCCAGCTGGCAGCAGGAGCTGGTGATGCTCCCACGTGGGTTCCACATTCTGTGACTGCCCTGGGGCAGCCAGGTGCCACGTCCCACAGTGCCAAAGTGACTCCTGCTTGGTTTGTCTTGGTATCTTGTCTTAGATGGGGCTCTGAGCAATCTGGTCCAGGGGGAGATATCCCTGTCCATGGGGTTCGAACGAGATGTGCTTCAGAATCATAGGGTTCTATGATTCTATTCAGTGAAGCACAGACCTCCCCACCGCCCGCTCACTCCGGTGTCCCCCTGCCCAGTGTGGCCACTGTGGGGGAGCACTGGTGCCCACCAGGTGAGCAGCAGGCAGGGCTTGTGGGTTATTGGCTCTAAATGCCCATCCTGATTCTTAATCAAGGATCTTGAGCACCACAGTCAACTCACTTGACCTTGTAGTGTTTAAAATCAACCTACAGCAGTGTATAGGGGACAGCAGTCAGGGTAATGCGGCCTTTAATATCCCATAATAGTTGGATAACAGTCCTGAAATACAATGTTTTTAACTGAAACCTGCTTTCCCTGCTCTCTGCTCACATACTTAACCAAACAGGCAGAATCCCCCTGCTCGGAGCAGTGGATAAGGCCATTTCAAACAGTGTTTCTAAAGCCCTTGGTAATTCCTGGATGGAGATATGAGAGAGCAGCTCTCAGTAGCTCACTCTAAAGCCGGGAATAATATTTCTTCCTTACAGGGTCTTATGATCCTACTATTTTATTCTGATTTTCTGTTTGTGTACACAGTCTGTCTTTAGTCAAACAAACAAAAAAAAAAAAACAACAAAAACGAACCTCAGCTGAAAGTAGTTTGGTAGCAGAAGCAGTTTGTCTCTGCTGCAATCTCAAAGGCAGCAGATGCCACAGGCAGGATGGGGGCTGCTCTGTGATGGTGGTGGGTGTTAGAGCCTGCAGAGAAAATGTCACTTGGGTGGCCAGAATGAGCAAGCTGGCCCTGTGCTATTTCCATCCCAGGCGCCGTAAGATAGTTTTGCTTTCCTGGGCTGGTTTTTTTAAGTGTTTGGGTTTTTATCCTGTAAATGCCACTCGTGTGTGAGTGATACCTTGATGGGTGACGTGTGGATCTGTGAAGGACCAATAGACAAAAAAGGAGCTTTATATATGAAGTGGTGCATGGGAGGAGCAACTGCGCAGTCCAGCCCATGATTGTTTAGTTCATTTATTAATCCCAGGCAATAATTACCTCAGATTCCTGGGACAATAATTGCAGGTGACTCCATCACTTTGGTAATGAAGAAGAGTGATTGAGTCATCAGAGAGGAGCTTTTGGTTGGAGGTGAGGAGCAAAGAAGGTGCTGTGTAGGTGATCTTAAAGGAAATCCGATTCTGAAGTTGCCTTGCTGTGTCTCTTCCTCTGAGCCTTTTTTTCTTCTGGATTTGTTGGTTTAGTTGAGCTTGTTGCAGTAGTTGCAGAACAAGTGTCAGTGAACTCCCTGAGCTGGTTTGTCCATGTTAAGTCAGTCTTCACAGCTTAAGCCTTGATTTAGGAAAGCTCCAGAGCTGTGTGCCTCAGTCTCCCTCCACAGTGTGGAGCACACCCTTAAGTTCATGTCCTTCACCCAGCTGGGAAAGCCCAAAACACAGGCTGCTGCCAAAATGTTGGCTGAGTGGAGGTGACTCTCCATGGTACTGCAGGTGGGGTGACCCAGACAAGGTCAGAGCTCCTTCCAAGGTTCTTCCCACTGTGCCTGAGGCTCTGAGAGTCTCCACCACCTTGCTCTTGGAGGAACCACCTCACCAGCCCCACCTTGCATGGCGTGGCTCCCACCTGGCCCTGGCCATGGAATTCCCAGCTTTCTGAGCCATGGTCCTCCCGACTTGCCCACATGGCTGGGAGTGAGGCACAACCGTGTTGTACTTTTGTTGCAGAGCCTGAATATGTGTTCCTGCTGGGAGGGGGGAGAAGCCTCACGTCTTATTTTATTTTTCCTCCCTTTCCCTACATGAGTTAATCTGTTTAGCTTTTTAACCTGCGAGCCGAAGGAATTCTCAGCCACTGACAATGGGAAGCTTTTGAGCTGGGGATGAGGGAGGTGGAGAGGAGAGAGGCTGGGGAAAAAACGTAGGGGAGGTGGGGCTGGCTGGTGAGATAAAATATCCTCCTGAATTTCTGGCTGGAAAATTACGCTGATGGTGGAAGGCGAGAGGTTAAAGTGAGGCAGAAAAGTTTGTGTCAGCCCTTTTCTGATTTCTCCCTTCTACAGTTGCCACCTCCTTTTCTCTCCTTTCTCTTCCACCCCGCCATACCATACCCCCTCCCTGGCTGAAAAGAAGGAGGTTTGCTGTCTTTGTGTTTTAACTGTAGCAAAAAGATTAAATTGTTTACGAGCTGCGAGCCCTGGCTGCCTGGATGAGCTGGGAGAGACAAAGATAGACAGTCTAATTCTCCGGTGTACTTTGTGCTTCCGTCCCCCTGCGCTGCCACTAATTCTTTTATCTGGCCCCAACACTCCAGGCATTATGTGCATTCATAAAAAAAAAAAAAAAAAAAAAAAAAAAAAAGAAAAAAAAAAAACCTAAAAAAATAATAAAATAAAAAACCTTAACTGAAGCGGGCAAAATTACTGTTCTCTGTGCTTTACCTCTGATAACAATCTCTTGAATACTGATTACTTTTTTTTTCCCCCAACACAAAGCGACCAACACAAGTTGGTCTTTAACCCTTTATCTTTAGCAAGCAGAAAGACACGAGGAACATCTTACTCAGTTGGAAAAAAAAAATAGCATACAGAAGAATTACTGTTATCTCCTAGCCAGAAGAGGAACAGCAGAGATAAGAAAAGCCTGAAGAATTAAAAGGAACGTTGCATTTGGGCTGTAAATTCGTGCTGAAGCTGGTTCTATTTGTCTGTCACTAGGGTTCATAATTTTTCGAGGTTGTTTTGATAGACTTATTGTGAAGACTGCATAGAAAACTCATCAGCATTTGTTGCCTCTGAGCATTATTGTCAGTGGTAACCGCATGGTTATAGACTGGAGGAAGATAATGGTTGAAGTATAAAGGAGATAAAGGCAAAACCTCTTCTCATTAAGGGCTATCTCCACCTCTGCAGACTCTACAGTATTGAGTGACTGGCGCTAGTGCATTGGGCATAAATTATAGCAAAAAAACTAAAGGCAGCATCATTATTTCGAAAAAGTTATAATGACATGCCACAAGCTTAAGACCTATTTACTCCAAAGACGGACAATAAATACAGAGGGAGCTCGCTGTGAAGTGACCAGTGCTGCCTCCCCATCGATTGTACCCCCCTGCACATCCCTCTGCAGGGAGGCTGCTCTGAAAGGCAGCACTGCCAAGGGGGCCTTGTCCAACGTGTATTGTACCCACACACCCCAAACCCAGATGTCTCCCACTGAATAACACCCTGATGCAGCCAGGGAAGGGACTTCCAGAACTAAAATGTCATTTTTGTTTGGGTTTTGACTTCTGGTTTGGGAAAACTCACCCTGACCACGTCTTTTCCTGGAGGTTTTTGCAGCTGGAGTCACCTGAAAGGGTGAGGCAGGACCATGTGAGTCTCTACCATGCAGGTGGTGGTGTCTTTGGTACTGTTGCATTACTTCCCTGCCCTTTCCATTGATTTTTTCCTATATTGTTGTTCTGCAAAGGGATAAAGTTGCCTTTCCATTGCTCTTTCTGGGTGTTGCTCTTTTCCCTTTACATCCTCAGTTGCTTACAGTTGGATCTCTTTATCTTCAGTGTGCTGGGGGAAGTATTACGTTCAAATTCAAGCCAGGTCCAAGCAGATAAAAAACACCCTGAAGTTGTTTTGACTGGCCAAGCTTGTAAAGAACTCTCTGTGCACCTGTAACTGATTATCTAGAGCTTTCTCAGGTACTTTCTAAATTGGAATTAGTTTCCAGTGCCCCTCTGAGGAGGAGGATTTTTTGCAGTTGGAGAAACTGAGGCCCAGGGGTTGGGTCAAGCTGGAAGGTTTGCTGGCAGTCCTGCCAGAGCCCAGTCCCAAAGCCCTGCTCTAATAACTAAACCAAGTGCCTTTTTAGTGATTGTGCTGGATTAGTGGCCCCAGAGGCTCCTAATCTGCTCTCCATATGGTGCATGCAGGGCGAGGATCTACCTGCTGATCTTCCATTGTATTTCAAGGCTGATTAGGTGGGACGGTCCCCTGAGATCAAGCCCGGTATCGTCTTCCCAACCCAGTCACTTTAGATTTGCTACTGGATTACCCAGAAAGATGCAGCTGCCCTTGCTGTCTCTCTCTCCCTCTCCCTCTGCAACATGGGCCACGCAGTGCTGTCCTCTGTGGGTCAGAGCCCACTCACCGCTCCTGATATTGCAAAATTCTTACTGATCTTCTGTTGTCATGGAATCATAGAATCCCAGAATGGTTTGAGTGGGAAGGGACATTAAAGCTCCTCTCATTCCGACCCCCTGCCATGGGTAGGGACACCTTCCACTATCCCACGTTGCTCCAAGCCCCATCCAACCTGGCCTTGGACACTTCCAAGGATGGGGCAGCCACAGCTTCTCTGGGCAACCTGTGCCAGGGCCTGCCCACCCTCACAGGGAGGAATTTCTTTCTAATATCCAATCTAATCCTATTCTCTTTTCAGTTTGAAGCCATTCCCCCTTGTCCTGTCCCTCCAGGGCCCCATAAATAGTCTCTCTTCATCTTTCATGTAGGTTCCCTCCAGGCACTGAAAGACCATAACTGGTTCTCCCCAAAGCCTTCTCTTCTCCAAGCTGAGCATTCCCAATTCCCCCAGCCTTTCCCCATGGTAGGGTGGTTTGGTGGGCAGGAGGGGTGGTCACTGCAACCCTGGAAATGGAACAGTTGTTGCATCTCACTGGGATCTCTTGGAAGTTACCTGGCGTTGCAGACTTCCCAGTGGCTCCGTGGGGATCAGAGCATTCCCTCTGCAGCCTCTGGGTGCTCTGTGTGAGGGTGTAGGGCTGGTCTGTACCATCCCAGCACAGCATCTCGCACTGGGGGGACAGGAGGGATGGCACTGCCTCTCCTCCAGCGGTGCCTGGAAGGCAAGGGGCACGTCAGTCCTGGTGGCTGTTGTTTAATCGGGTGCAATGGAGCAGATGCCAAGCAGAGTATTGGCTCCATCTATAACTCTGGGAGAAAATTGTGAGGGAACGTGAATTCTGGTTTCATTTCTGAAGCTTCCCGTGAAATAGAGTCTAGTCTGCAGGGAGATAAGAGGAGCAATAAGGCTGTTGCACTTGATTTGGAGGTTGTTCTGCTGTTGCCACCAACTTATTGATAATTTTGAGTCCTGCTATGAATCACAGCAGGCCCAAGAGTTGGTTGTTGATATCTAGTCTGTGTTCCTGGCTTTGGCTTTGTCGTCAGCACGGAAGGGAGATCGTGGGTTTGGGAGCCAGCTCTTTCTGACAAGCCTGGGAGTGAAGTGAAGGGGAGGTTTGAACAGTTGCTCTGGTTTTGGGGTCACTGGTGGCCGTTGCAGGTACTGAGAGTGAAGCTGTTGGGGTCAGGCCCTTGAGGAGGCTGGTGGGACACATTCACCTCTGCTGTGCAGCCACTGTTGGTGGAGACAGACAAGCAGTTCCATGAGGATTCAGGCGTTTGGGTGAGAGCTAAGGAAGACGAGGACTTTCCTTGCAGTGCCTTTCCTGGGATGATTGGCAGCAGCCAGCAGGGAGGAGGCTGCTCTGTAGATGCAATGCTTGTGTCTCTGTCCTGAGTGGGCTTTCCAGATTGATGATAACCCCAGGGTTGGCTGAAGAAATGTCACTCTAAATACAGGTATCGACCTCAATAGAAATATTTTCATTTTACAGTGTGAAATGCCAACAACACTATCTGGCTGATGGCTCGCAGATTACAATGTCTGCTTCTTACCAACATGGGTACAAGGCTTCCATTCAGGCTTACAATAAATACAGACATGGGTTGCAGTAATATTTCATTTTTGACGGCATAGCCATGGGTTTTGATTATATAAATCAGACTTTAGAGAAGGAATACAGCTTTGTGACTAACTGAATAAATAAGTAAATGCAAATGTAAAAGTCCTTACAAATAATAATAATAATCATCATAATAATAATAAAACCCACAGCTTTTGAATGGACATTCAGGATCAACTCAAAAACATTGCACTCTTGGTGTGAATAGGAGAAATCAGTTGGGTGCAGCATGCAGTCGGGTTCCTGATAAACTAATGCTCCTTCACACAATTTACAATCCAACTGAATTCATTTGCATGACAAAATTGGCTCGGGTATTCATGTGTTGCAGCAAGACAAGTGTAACATTACAAAGAACAAGTAACCATGGGGAAGGTTAATGCAGACAATAAGGAAATACAATGACATGAATCGGGTTCTTCTTTTGCCAACCTTTTATCTGAAATAGAAAAATAACAAGCTCCCACCCCCCATTCCTCCTTGGGAATAAAAGAGTTGTTTTATGGAAAAGGAGGGGAGGGAGAAAATGTGCAAACTTGGCAAATAAAGGTTTGTAATTTCCCTTTTCCTACCTCATGGATTTGCAGCCGTGTACCTGTGTGTGCAAGGAATGTGGGAGAGAGGCAGGATGGAATAGTGTTATTTTGGAGAAGGTGAGCAAGTTGATGTGACACGCTGCCCAATGGAGCTGATCCTTTAGTGAGGGACACGTGGCTGGCAACTGCAGGTCAGTGTCTCAGGTGGTTCACTGCCCTTGGGTTAAATCCCATCCTCTTGTGGCAGAAAATTCGAGCTCTGTCAGCTTAGATGGAGCTCAACTGAAAGGAGCTTTGCAGGACACAGGGTGCTCGCTTTTCCAAAGGCTCTCTGAAGATGTTGAGCATTCCTTGCAGTTGTTTGGATGCCTGCGTGGGAGCAGGCACCTTCTGAAGATCATGTTCCCAGCTGGCTTCTCGGTGTTCCAAAATGCAGGTCACTGCACTGGTTTCTCTGGATGCAGATGATTTTTTTTCCCTGTGTGAGGATGTGAGTCCACATGAGATGACTCTGCCACTGGACACAGGATGCTTGGTGGTGATCTAGTCAGGGTCTCATTTGGAATGACATGGACAGAGCTCTTCACTGCAACCTGAAAAGCATATGATTGGTTTCTTTAGTTAAACTAATGTTTAAAAAAAAGCCTCCAAAGGGTGGATGACATTAATTGTTCTGGATTCCTGGTTTTGGGGTGAATTCCTGCTCTTGCAGTGTCTGGGCTTGGTGCAGAGGCCATACAGTTGGAAAGCTGGAAGTTTTTTGAAGCTGCTCTGGCTCCAGTGATTTGGAAACTTGTGTTTGTGTCTCCTTTGCAGGAGCATGGTTTTGTACATACCAAAATGGTTTTGGTGGCTCCTAGTTTGAGGAGCTGCCTGGAAAGCCACAGTGGGAGGCAGCAAAGGGTTAGCCCTGGAGGGCTCCCCTGGGCTCAGAGGTGTCTCTGCTCTTGGGCACTTTGCCCTGATGCTGCCTTTAGCTCAGCACTTCACTTATGGGCAAACCTCTTGGAGCAGGAGAGGCCACGCTAAGTGCAAATTCTAATTATTGTAGCCCAGAATTGCTAGGAGAGAGGAGCTGTGCTGGCTAATTGGCTGAATGCTTAGTGCATGGGGGGAGCTGGCTGGGAACAAGGACCATGTCACTCTCTGCAAGCAGACGGTGTGGATTTCCTCATTGTTCTCATGCTGGAGTGCTGAGCTCCCTTTCCAGCCGGGATTAGAAGCTCTGATACAGGCTCTCACCAAGTACCAGGGCCCCTCTTTAGATCAGCTTTGCTCAGCGCCACAGCAGGCTGGTCCCTCAATTGCCATCTGCAACAAATCTCTAACAAGTTGACAAACGACTAATTTTAATTTAATCTTTCGGTTTCCAACTTAATGATGAAAAGAAGATGAGAAAAAAAAATCCAGGGGAAGGAAGTGCTCACCCGCATCTTCCCTTCACACCGTTCGCTCAATGGGGGAGTTTCAGTGCTAAACTGGTGAGGAGCGCAATAAGAGCCTTACGTTTTTGAATTAAATTTAACCCCGGGGTGCCACTGCTTCAGAGCCTTTGGAGGCAGAGTTGTAAATCATGGCAGCAGATTCTGCTTCTGATGAGCACTTCCCATCATGATGACATTTAAACTATTAATTAATTAGGAGAGAGCAAGATGAGAAGATTTGGAATTCTCCCCTTTGGATAATTACTGTCGAACACATTTGTTACTGTAATGAACGAACAGGATGTGACTTCAGCCAGCGTGTTCGCCCTGCATGTGGGTCTTTTCACATTAGTATTATTTTAGCCTGCCTCAAAAGGAAAAAGAAAGTTTTGTTGTTTTTTTTCTCTTGCAACCATAGAGGTCATTTGTGTTGTAGCATTTTGGCAAAGCTTTAGTTCGGAAGGAGGAAATAAATGATGGGAGTGAGCCCATGACCATCAGGGACACTGAGACCCAGAGCTTGGCAGGTGTGCTGGGCTCTCCCAGTGCAAATCTGACTTGTGACTTTCCGTTGGGCAGCTTGATGCCATTCAGTCGCTTATCAAGCTCATCAAAGCTGGTGGAAACCTTCTTGAAACTTGTTTTCAGAAAAGATCCTGAGCTGGGTATGTGCAGTGGGCTCCTCTGGTGTGGGCTGTGCGGTGGCAGCCTGAGTATCCTGGTGCACATGCTGCTGGTCTCCTTCCTTTTGGAAAGATTATTTGAAAGTTTTCTTGATATTCCCAGTTTCCACAGGATTTTGTCCTCTCTAAAAGCAGAGTCACCACTCTCTTACGTCATTGCTGCTTCCTGCCAGCAGAGATCCTTGTTTACCTCTCTAGTGTTAATATGCTCGTCCACAGATAATCCATCTTGCCTGGCAGGATCAATTAAAATGGAGTGGGGATGCTCCACGTACCTTGGGCTGGGAATTTAATTCCAGTGGTATTCCCACCTCTAAGCCAACATCTGCAGGGCTCCTGGGCTGGATGATCCCCACCTCCAGTGACTGTAGCAGCACTAACGATTTCAGAAAAGGCTTACATTCGTATTGGCTCTTCAAGGGTGGTTATTAATTACGATCGTCAGTAACCTGGAAGGTTTAGGCAGAACCTCCTTGGTGAGGACATTGGCATGAGAGCATTGCCTGGAGGCTTTGTGTCACATGGATTGTCACACAAACACCTTTCCACCCAGAGCTCTGGGACACTGTGGGGTGTCCAAGGGAGTGAATCAAGAACCTGCAGCACTGAGGTCACTGGGGCTGTGGTCCCCCTGCAGCAGCCCCCCAGTGCACTGGGATGGAGAACTTGCATTGTGCTTGTTCTGTGTTTTGAGTCACTTGGAACTCCCAGGCATTCTGTGAGCCTGACTTTCCAGAGGAGAGAGCTCTCTCACTGTTTTTAGCTGAGATGGCTGGCCCTAGAGAATTATCCTCAGGTGATCTGACAATTTTTTTTGAGAGAAACGTTTACATTTTTTATTTTAAGCGGAGCTGTCTCTAGGTACTTCTTCGTCATCTTACTCATTTTAACCTTCCAGAGAGTTTTTCCTCCTGGATATGACCTATTGATATTTCTCCACTTAAACGTCTCTGTTCAAAGTTGTCGTGGTGGTTCTTCGCTGTCCTACATGAAGTGAGTCTGGGCTCCCTCTCATTCCTGGTGTATAAATATCCAGCCGTGCTTTAACCTCAATACGTGCTGTCTGTGATCTCCGAGGGCTCCGACCTTCAGGGCTGCTCTCCCCAGTGCAGACTATGCTCAGTGATCAGGGAAATAGGGATGGGGATGGCTTGGGTATTTTTAATTCGCCAAATTTTCCTTAATTGCCGCTGAAGCAGAGAATTGAGCCTGGTCATCAGGTCCAGCCCAGCCATGTGCAGTCCTGCACGAGGTTTTGTCAAGACAGTGTCCTTGTCTTGACAAAGGCAAACCTCTGGTGTGGGGCTCTTAGCCAGGTTTAGGTCACTGAGAACCTTGGGATGGGATGGACAGAGCTGCTGGGTGGGCTCTTGGAAATGTGTCCCATAAACCAAAACACCTCATGAGCAGGAGACCAGGCTCGGTGTCACAGCCCATAACAGCATTTTGCTCGTGGTTGGTGACCCACCACTCAGATGGGACATGAGCAGCTTGACTTTGTCCTGCAAACACCCACTGAATTCCAAATTATTGCTCCTATAGCCTAGGGAAGGCACTGGGGATCGTGGGGATCTCCTGACTGAGCTTCATATAGGAGTAAAGACATGCTAGAACCCCAATCCTGTGTCTGGAAAGCGGAGTGGGTGTTTTGGGCTGTGCTGGGTGGATTTTCACAGGAATTGGGCCAGTTTAATGTTCGGGGTCATCTTCAGCAGACAGAAAATGCTGTAGAAGTTACTGTAATGGGAAGGACAACCCACAGCTATTTTGTGGTAACTAAATGTGTGGATTTTCATCTGAAATACCATTGTTGTAAGAGCATTTTCCTTTTTCCTCAGCACTTTTGTCACTTGGGACACTGATCTTTCCATAGACAAGCTGTAGGCTTTGTACTGTAGAAAATAGAAATACTAATTCCTTTTCTGGAAAATCAGATAGTTTTCCCAGTGGAAAAAGAAGTGGTTTTAATGCACTCTTGTGGGACAGCGACAGCAAAATTTGCAGAATGTTTTAACCTTTTCTTCTTTTTGTGACTCAGAGTGAAGGGTTCTGGATTTACTCTCATTTCAAAACCCAAACAAAAACATTTCCAAGACCTTACATGACATTGCCTTTCTTTTTTTTTTCTTTTCCTCTCCAAGTCTGACTCGTAAATTATTTTGCAGCTCTGAGCTCCCCCATAGCTCTGTCACTCCAGGTAGTTCTGGACAGCAGGTTGCTGGTGCCCTTGGTCACACCTTGAGCAGAACAACCTCTTTGTTCTCCCCTTTGCTGTGGGGGCTTAGGGGCCTGGGGTGGGCAGGGCTTTGGGGGCTGAACGCCCCAGTTCTGCTCCCCAAAGGGGTTTATAACTGGTGGGTTTAATTGTGTATCTCTGCCAGTGCCCACATGAGGCAGGGACCCAAAATGATACAGGCACACCACCCACAAGGAAATGAATGCCAGAGGAAAGGTCAGCACAAGGTGGGATTTATTTTGGTTAATCGAAAGTGTTTTTTCTTTTGATTTTAAGTTTCTGTGATTTTTTTTTTTTTAAATTTGTAATTAATTGCACAGAAAATATCGGGGTGTTTGTGGAAAGGGCTAAAAAATAAATCTAAATTAAAGAATATTTGAGGGATGTGATATAATTAAATTGTTTGTGCTCTGGTATCAGACGAGATGATGCCAAAAACCTTTGGAGACAGATAAATGCTTCGTATGTAAGTCAGAAAACGTACAATCAGGCAGCAACAATCATCTTTCTGGAGATTCCAGATAATTCGGGCTTCAAAGCAAAACCTGTGTTTTGGAATATTCATTCTCTGATATTCAAACATCCAACTTTGTTCTTCTAATTATTATTATTCTTTTGATGTTATATCAGACAAGTGCTATAAGGGTCTTAAAAAGGGCAAAATAATTATTTCCTTTATATCTTAATACCCATGTGATGCAGAGGCTTTGGTGGAGAAAGGAATATTTTTTTTGACAAATCCAAAGGGGAAAGCTTGGCAACATGGTACAGTTGAGTGTAACCATAAATAAAACCCTGTGTGAATTCCCCCTTGGAGACACCACAGATCTATTGAACAGGGCACCCTCTCTATAAAAATTGTTCTTGAGAGGTAATAGCAAGCTATACATTATGAAAAAATATAGCACAGGGATTTGCTGTACTTGGAACAAAACTATGAGAAAAATGGTGGGAGGTAATAAGGGATTGTCGTTCCATCCCATTAGAAATGTGTTTTATTCCAGACACCCAGATTTTATCTTCTCCCTACACCTGAATTAGAAATGAAACTGCCAACTTTCTAGGATGTGCAAGGATCCTCACTGTAATGTGTTTGGGGGTTTACATTTTTTTTTTCCTTTTTTTCCTATTCCATTTATTTTTGGGAAGCTAATTAGGGCCAGCATAGATAAAGCACACTGTGTGTTATGAGCTTGTAAATAACAGAAACGGGTTTTCTTAGGAAATTAGCACCAGGACACACAGGAAGCTATGAAATCAAATGCCACAAATATATACTGTATTCTCTACATAGATTAAAATAATAATAAAAAACCTCTCAATCCAGTCATATACAGACGGGAATCCTCTAGGATTGGTCTGGCACAATCCTGTAAAAGAAGAAGTTCAGTAAAAAAAAATCCACTCATTTCTAAAGAAATTTCCCAGATTAGATTTGTAAATCAAAAACCAATATATAACATGCAAGAATTGATCTGTTTTATATTCCTCAGTTACATTTTTGTGAAGCACATTTAGAAGATTTAGAACGTATTTGCGCCTGCTGGTTGAGCCATTATATGCTTGAGTTCATACATCTATTTGTGAGGCTATAAAACAGGCATCGACTACCCATGTAAATTGTGTTCTCCACAATAAATTATATGCATACTTGCAAAAATACATAACTGCTGTTGGTTGGCTTACGTAGGCTGAATACTAATGATGTTTAAAGTTGCATTGTCCCTCTTCTCGGGCCTAATTTAGCCTCTACATCAAAAATTATGTAGGAAAAAACACTTTATCCTCTCACTGAGAAATAAAATGGCACTTACGGGCATCCACATATCTTTCTTTTATGAAACACCACCATTTTCATACTAATTTTAGCCGCATAGGGTTCATGGAAAAGTCTGTCTCATGCAAACCTCTTAGGAGACTTCAGCGTGTGCACACACTCAGAGCTACATAAAATGTGGGGTTTGGGGGTTTGTATAAATGAGTTGGGGTCTGTGCATGTCACACACAGCCACAGATAGTACAATCTTGGAAGACAGCGAGAGTATTTTTAATTCCTGAAGTTCAGGGAGTTTTTTAACTATACTCCAGGGTTCAGTGCAGCACCAAGAAATCCTGGGACACTCTGGCAGCGCCGCGCAGCAACACACGAATCTTGTGCCCCTTCCTCTCCCCTCTACCTGCTGCCCATGGCGGCACCCCTGTGTTAATTAATGGGCTTTGCTCATATTTCAGCTGTCTCGAGGGCTGTGAAAGGTGTCTCCTCTCACAAAGGACTGACCTCGATGTCCCCATTTTGGGTCGCTGGCTCTGGCGCGGGGTCGTGCGGCCCCTGGGCCTCTTCGGGCACTTGACATATTTTAATGGCAGGGAATGTCCTCAGAGCAGAAATGGATGAAGGTGCCGAGTAACCTTCACACACGTTCTTCCTCCCACCTCACCCTTTGCTCTGCCCTCCCTTCCCCTCCTTCTGCACTATAGTGATAACATTTCCCTATGTCTTTTTCAGCCTTTTTCATTAACCTGCTTTATTTATTACTTTTGCCATTTATTCTTTCCTTGCCTCTTTGCACAAATCTCTTTTCAGGTTTTGCCTCCCTCAGTGTATTTTCCCCTTTATTCCTGTCTTTCTCCATCCCCTGCCCTGTGTTACAGTCCTTCCTCCAGCTACAAATTCTGTGTCTGCTGCTGCAGTCCATCTCTCTGTGTGCAGTGGATCACTGCGAGGCAACTGGGTATCCCAGCTCTGCCGAATGGGAGAGGAAAATTTCCCTGTCCTTCCCTACCCGGGCTGTGTGGGGAATATGGAAGCTGTCACACAATTCCTCTCCTGCCCAATGATGTGTAGGAAAATAATATATCCCTTTTATTTGGCTCACAACTGGGCAGAGGGATGAGAGGAGCAAACCACTTCCTTCTTCCAGAATATCCTGATTTCCTTCTAACTCTGACATATGTTATCACCACCATCCCAGCTGTAATTCTGAGGAGACCTCTGGAAAGGCTTAGCCCGAGCAGACACAGGGACAGCACTCTCTGGTGACACAGGGATGTGCTGTGTGCCTGTGAGTGGCAGCAGGGCTGCGGGAGCTGCCTGCCAGGCACAGGGACACGCTGGAAAACTCAGCGCTGCTTCTCCAGCCCAACCCCTGCCACTCGTACTCTGAAATTTAGGTTGTATTCCCACTGTAAAACTCTCCAAAATCCAGGTCACAGGATTTTCTTTTCCAGTGTCAACTCTTCCAGGGCCCTGAGCTGGGAGGGAGGGAAAGGGACAGGTATGGAGGTGTGTTCATCACACAGCACTGGAGAGGACACCAGTTCATGCAGGGAGGACAGAATACAGCTGCCTGAGACCTGGGCTCTAGTCTCATTCCTAGTTTTCCTGAGACCTACTTACTGCTCCCCTTCCTGTGTTTCCAAATACCAGCTCTGGATGGCTTCATCCAACCCTGAAACCAGCTCAGAATGAGCCAGAAGGGCCTTCTAATGAAGGGTTGTGATGTGCATGAGGGTTTGTACGTGGTTTAAACACATCCATATAATTTTCTCTGTTGTTCTTATTTGTGTGTGATCAAATTTTCAACTTGTGGAGATAAAAAAAAAAATCATTCCTGGAAAAGCTCTGAGGTGTCCAAACAGCGGAGGAGTTGTTAGGATTTGTGGGCAGGGGCAGTTTGTTGAGATCTGAGCTGTGGAAGGGCAGACTACACGTGTGATGTCTGCATCTCAGTGGAAGGGTAGACAAAGAAAATTACATCCTGTTCCCACACTGCACTGCTGATTTATTTGTTGTCATCCTCCTAGGAAATCCATGTGGCAAAGCCTCAGTGTCAAGGTACTGCTTGGGAAGGAGTGGCAGATCTTCCCAAATGAGCACCTCCTTTTGGGAGCAGAACTGGATATTTATGTCCTAACACAGCAAAGCTCCAGAAATGGCTGTGGTGCTGGAAATCCTTCTGGGGCAGGGATGTGACCATGGCCATATGTCCCTGAAATACACCGTTACTGGGCAGAGCAGAGCGCTCCAAAGGATGGGTCCCATCACAGCCCATTAGATGAGTGTGTTGCTTTAACACCATGTCTCAGAGTTGCAGTGGCTGACAAAGTAACCCAGATATAATTTTCCTTTGTGTCAGTTCTAGCCACTAAAATTAGTATTAAGAGACACAGAAAGCTCAGTGGAGTTTTCCCAGTTTATCCTGCGGCTAATCTTTTTATATCTCTTTTTTTTTTTCCCCTTCTCTAAAATCAGGGGGAGGGGAAGCCCTTTCATTCCCTGCAGCTGGCATGTCTAAACTCCTAACATATGTGCTTCTTATCCAACATACAGTAGCTTAGGACTTTTCAAAAACACAGAACCCCTGAATCCAATAAAATTGCAAATTTCACTGTATTTCACAATATCCTAAATAAACATGAACAGCGTGCATTTCTCTTTCTGGCATCAAATATTAATCTGTCCGTGGTCGGAAATGTGCTTTCCATCTTGTGTGCGCTCACATTGGGTAAACACTTGGGAGATTGCTATTCCAGACCTTTCATTCTCTCCTAGAGTCAAGAGCATGACAAATTTTTCTCCTAATTACACCTGCCACTGTTTGCCTTCTAATACTGTAAATCCTCCATCACATAGTTTTTCAGATTCAGGATTAGGTTCCTTCTCTGTCATACAAATGATTGGAGGTGCAGTGTGCAGTTAGCAATGCACATTAGGAATGTTTAGGGTGGGTTGTCTCTTTTTTATAAGTGAGGAATCTGAGTGAACAGAACTAGATCCACATTTAACTTGTGATGTTGAACCAGGACCTCTGGGTTGGTTTTTCAGGGTGTTTTGAACCAGAAGAGTCCTCTTGCTCTGCCTGAGAGCACAGCCACGTACTTGGCTCTGCTTTTCACTTTATTTAGGTTTGGCTGAAGTTTTATTTCATATTTCCTTGTGTGTCTTGGTATTTGTGGGAGAGCATGCAGTGGGCAGGTGACAGCTTCCTTCTCCTTCTGAAGTTCCTGCAGTGGGATGCTCTCTGCCAGCAGGACCAGAGCCCATCCCTGGGTGCTGTTTTGGGGCATTGCTGGGGACCCCCCAGCTCTGTGCTTTCAGCCCCAGCATGCAAATGTCACAGTGTCCCTGACTTTCGTGGCAATCCTCCCCATCGACTCCTCCTGCATTGCATCTCAGGTCATTCTGTTGGGAGAGGGAAAAGCATGAGACACTTGTATGGATTAGGAGCCTCTTTTTCTAGGAGACATTAAACAACTCTGGTTTTCCCCTTCCCTGATCTCCAAGTCGTTCCTCTGGTTGGATTGAGGAGGTTTAGAGTAAGGATGTAAGCACGATGGGACCAGAGGTCCAAAAATATAGTGTTGGGGGTGGCAGAGGGTTCTGGGCTATAGCAGGTCCTCCATGGGCACCACCCCAGAGAAGCTGTGACTGCCCCATCCCTGGAAGTGCCCAAGACCACACCAGATGGGGCTTGGAACAACCTGGTCTTGTGGAAGGTGTCCCTGCCCAGGGCAGGCATTGGAATGAGATGGTCTTTAAAGTCCCTTCCGACCCAGACCATTCTATAATCCCAGAGCCATGCAAAATCCAGGTTGTGCTGCATTTTCTTCATTTCACTTGTGGGTTTGAACGTCAAAATGGTTCAGGGCAGGCAGTGAGAATGTGTGGAAGCAGAAAACGGTGGTGTACCCACAGGCTGCCCTTGCCCAGGATCACCCCTCCACTTTGCAGGGGGCAGAGCGGTGGGGTCTGACAGATTTCCCTGCTCTGGCTTTATGTTTAAGTGAAAGCCTCTTGGGCAAAGAGGCCGTTTCGCTTTGCTGGTACAAATCCTCCATTAACGCGCTGCAGCAGGGGGGCGGAGAAATTGGGCCAGCTCCGAGCTAATCGAGAGTTAATACACAAATGATGAGCTGAGAGGAAAAAAAGCGCGTGTGATATGGGTGAAGGACACGCGGCGAGGAAGAACAGCAGCAGAGATGTCCACGGCGCTCGTGTGCCTGTGCTTAAATTGGCCGTGAAAAGAGTTTGCGCATGACCTTGGGAGGCGTTGGTGTCCCAAGCCCAGCGTGCGCCCGACGCGGGCAGTGGGGCACGGAGGGCACGCACCATCCCTGAGCTGAGAGCCAACAGCGCGAGCGGTTCAGCGTGCAGTGTGAAGATCAGGCCGATGCCTGGTGGTGTGGAATCAGAGGGCTTGAGCCAGGAGAGATGGAGGGAAACAATTTATTTGATTACTAGGAAAATAAGCTAAGCTCCTTGCAGGCAGATCGGCCGTGGTCGCTCCGTGGAATGGTAACTTCTCTCTTTTTGCCTCTCAGCGCTTTTTCAGCCGACTGCTGAGGAGACAATAACTCCTTCCCCCCTAGTAGGCTTCAAAAAGTTACGTATTTTTTATTGGCAATCTGGGCAGAAGGGAGGAATTTGGTTCATTATAAATTGGTCTCAATTTTCAAAATATAAGTCACAAAATTACCCTCCTCCTGATCTGTTTCATAAGACTGGTTATTTTGGATTCTCTTTTTCTTGGAGAAGCAGGAAGATTGACTAAATTAACATTTTCTTGTGCAGTTTTTACTTTGTTTGAAAAATTCTTGCTTGCAGGAAAAGCTTTTTATTAATTCATAATAATACGAAATCCAGTCTTCTGGCTGCCCCTTGAAGGCAACCTGTGGAATGAGCACCTCCAGCTTTGGATGGGGCACCCTCAATAGAGGGGATTTAGGGTACATGTGTCAGATTGTTCCCTTATCTTAGTCCAACTGTGAAAATATCACTTTTGTAGTAGAAAAGCAAACCTACATTTAAGATGAAAAAATCCATGTTGGTTTTCCAGTGCTTCGTGCCCACAAAGAGCACCCCTTGACATTCTCAGCTCACCCTCTTTTCCCTAATTTCCCTTTCTACTCTTCGGTGCATTAATTACTGGGCTCTTACTGAGTAACACTTTACTACACAAGAGGTTGCTGTTATCTGGTGGATGGGCAAAACATGGCAAAATTGCTGTTAAATGGGAAAGGAGGTGTGGCTGAGAGTTAGTGAGGGCGTCCTGCATCGTATCCTGGGTTATTAGAGGGAACTGGCTGTGGGGAGCCCTGGGCCACCTTCCCTGTCTGAGACCTGCAAGAGGAACACAGGGATGAGTCTGTGGCTTGGGGTAACTCCATTGGCTTAGCCTGAGTGAGGGATGTCCCAGTGTCTCGTGCTCCATCGGTGTTTCAGTCTGATTTCTGCATCAGGTTCAGAGCTGCAGTCCTGATGGAAGCTGTGCTGCCTCAACGGAGCCACCTCTGGGCTGCGAATAGTTAAATAACTGTAATTGTCTCTTTGGCCATGTTCCCTTTTAAAGTGAGAGGTATGAGGATGTTTTAACTGAGAATAAGCAATTTGCGTTACGTTTGTATCCTACACATGAAAATTTGGATTTTAAAATCATCTCGTGTTCAAATGCACTCTTAGAATTGAAGCTCCTCCAAAAGGAGGATTCAGGCTTCTCCTTTCTCTCCTGGATGAAGTCTCCAAGTGCCAACTTTGCTCCCAGCACGAGCCCCGAGGCAGATCAATCCTGTCATAAAGCTGACATAACCTCCGCCGTGGGCCCCAGCCGGCACTGCACCGATGGAGAAGTGCCCGTGCTACTGCAAAATCCATTCTGCTCAGCTCTGGATTTAGTCCAGTTCTTCAGAAACAAACGGCAGCCACTGCCACCAAAATCCTATTTGTGCCTGATTGCCATCCCAGTACCATTTCCAGGGGTGACAGGGATATTGGAAAGGGCACTGGCTGCATCCCGGACCCGGTGATTTACGGCGGCCGGGATGGTTTGTGGCTGTGACCTGGTTGTGACCCCGGCAACGTTTTGGCGAAACACAAACAAAAGGTTAAATGCTCCAGTTCTCTGCTTAGACAGAGCCAATCATTCTGAAGAGACTGTGCCCCCTCTTTAATTGGTTCTTTATTTCATGTAATATTTCTTTCGCTTGCTTTCGTGCACTCTCTCCCGCTCTCCTGCACTTGCACATGCAAACTCACCCACTCACCCTCCTTAAAACATCTTAATAGCAACCACTTTAAATCTGCACCATAGCTATTTTCTAGCCCTCTTTACGGAGGGCTGGATAACATCTCCATTGCACGGAGCATGTTTAATGAGTTAAATCTCTCCAGGGTTTCAGCGGTTGCTTCCAGGGCTGCGCACGCGATTGCCCTATTTTTCCGTGGGTGGATAACGCGGTGCCTGGCACAGGGCTCTGCTTTGGCAGCGTGGGCACCGCCGAGGCATCCCTCCCTCTCACAGCGGGCTAACTCCGCTCCCGAAACGCCAGTGAGTCACAAACAATATGTTGCAGATCAGCAGCACAGGGAGCGTGTGTGCCAGGGAGTTGGGAGTCGCAGGAGCATCCATCGCTTTTGTCTCCTGCTCATGGTAGGGAGAGGAAAAGAAAAGCCGTGAGCTCCTTCCAGATCCTCCTGTGCTTCCCCAGCAGGAGGAATCCGATGCCAAACAGGCTAAAACCCATCAAATCTCTATGCTGAAAAGCTTCGCGAAAAAGTTGCCTTCTAATTGACTACATGATACCTGCTCTTGCATCATCACCCCTGTGTGGGTATTTTGAAAGCACATACGGTAAAGGCAAAATGGAAATGTTCAAGGTTCGTCCTGGTAAAGAAGGATGGTAAAAATCCAAAGGCAGATGGCTCACCTCCTGGCCCTCTGGCTAACCTGTACTGGAAAGGGTTAAACTAATCCGCACTTAACTGGGCAGACACAGCTCTGCATGTCACACATACCTTCTCCCAGCTGATGAACTGGCTCTCAGGCAGGTTGGTGACATGCCCGAGATCAGACAGGGAATTGGAGGGGATTTATGCTAAACAGGACCAGCTGTGCTGATCCAAACTGGCTCTCTGTGACCAAACTTCCCCGGTTCTGCAGAGCTGGGAAAGCAAAGCAGCAGGAAAACCCAGGTGTCCTCACTTGGAGCGGTGTTGGCTGTTCCCGCTGATGAATGAGCGCGGGACATAAACGTTGAACTTTGATTAATTCCCAGTGTCTAAAACCTGCTAGAACTTGGCCATTTGGCCTCATTGAAAGCGGCACTCAGATGTCACAGTGATAGGAAAAGCAGAAACCACCTACAGCAGCAGCAGTGGCTGTAAAACATCGGGAGAAGAAAGTGACAGCTCGGAGTCATCTCACTTACCATCCCTAAAGGACTGTGCTGGCATAAACCCGCGCGGCATGAACGGATTCACTCACAAGTTACATCAACAAAGCTATGATGAATTGAACTAAATGAACTGAGGCAGTCCATAAAAAGTGTTTGCCTTCGTTTTAGTCCCAGAATTGGAGTTTATGAAGTCGTTGTTCAAGATAAATAGGAGCTGCTGCAATAAGTTCAACCTAGTTTAGAAAACTGTATATCCCTAACCCAGAAATGGTATTTTTTTCTCCTCTGAGCACTAATGTTTTCCTTTGGACTGTTTACGGTTTCACACTCAGGTTTGACCTGATGCATCAGCAATGCTAATGACATTTAAACGTAACCTTGTGGATTTATGATACTGTCATTTAGTTCAGAGGTTTCAAAATGCCAGATTAGACATTAATTTCTGTTATTTGCTGGTGAGCAGGTCAGGGGGTTCCTCGGCGCGCTCTGAACATGCTGAGAGCCAGCAAAGGGATGGCTGGGATTTTCCAGGGCTCTTGTGTACTTGCTGCCTTTCCCCATCCTGCCATGGGGTGCTCATGCCAAATTTGGTACAGAAGGGCCCTACCTGCTTTACTCTCCATCCTATGCCCAGCTCCAGAAATCAGCTTTGAAAATCCAACACAAGGAGGGCAAACCTCAATCTCTTCCCGTCTTGTCCCCTTCAGTTGAAATGAGGAGTTGGATTTGCCTGTTTAGAGCTGAAGGAACCACCCTGCCCCAGCACGAAGCCATTGCAATTCCCCTGGTGAATATTTGAAATAGATGCACATATGTACAGAGCTTTTCAGAATATTGTAATTATATTTATCTTCCTGCTCTTGCTTGTAATTTTCTTTTTTTGTGTGGAGTATTAGAGCTGGTGTTTTATGATCCAGGCTGCTCTTCTCCATCCCCTTGCAGCAAGCTGGCAAGATGTTGTCAAATGCTTCCCGTGTCACTCACATTTGTCAGTTTAAAGGTGTTGCCCTGTTTGCTATAAGCCAGAATATAACAGCAGTAGCCTTTCCCTGCAGTAAATTAAGAGCTGAGGCATCAGCTGAGCTCCCTGCACAGCTCAGCACCGTCCCCAGAGACACTTGACCACTGCTTGGGCTCAAACTGGTGCTGCAAAACTTCTCACTGAGCCTCAGCATCCTGGGGAGCGTCATGAACACCATGCAAATGGTTACTTGATGCTGGGGTCCTTCTGGAGGAGAGGACGGGAAATAATTGCCGTTCTAAAATAAGCAGTCGCTCTCTCGTTGGTGTTAATGAGCGAGTGGGATTTAATTAATTCAGTCCAGCAAGTGGGTCACCGGTTTCCCCAGCCAGAGAAAGGTGTTGTGGATGGGGAGCATAGCAGAGGACGCTGCCCCTTAAATAAACTTCTCTGATTTTATACAGAGGGTTTTCTGGGCTTTTTGCTTAACTATATAACCTACTCAAGGCACTTGGCTGCTGCACCTCGGGCCTTGCAAGACAGCAGATAGGAAACTTGCCAGTGGTCCAGTGGCTCATGTGTCTGCCAGCCAAATTCTGCTTCACCTAACATGGATAATTTTAGCTTGGGTGAAATTCAAATCCCTGCTTTTTCCAGCTCCACTTCCAAAGTAATAAACCGCTGACTCGTCCTGGCTCTGCTGCTCGTAAACAGAGTTAATGCAGCCACAAACAGTGGGGTTGGAAATGCAGCTGCTGCTCTCTGAGGAGCCCCAGTGGAAACCAGGGGACCCAGGGGTGGAGTGCCTACCTTGGCTTGGGTTTCTCACTTCTGCTCTGTATTTCTGACTCGAACTGGTTTGTATCTGCCACCTTTTATTTAAACATAGGAGGGTTTTTAAAATTTAAATTAGATCTCAGAAAATAGATACTGTGCACCTTTGTGTTGGTAAGAAAAAGAAGTGGTGTCATTCATGTCAGATAATTGGTGGTTTTAGCTCTCTGCAGAATAAATTACACCAGTCATATAATGGCCTTTCATCCAATCACTTCTCTACTCCAGATCTAGACTTGAAATGAGGTTTGTTGAAAACATCATTTCAGGGATTATTGACCACAGCAAAACCTTGTTGTACATGTTCTTTGTATGTATTGAAAATACACCAGTTAAAAAGGTAATAGTTGGTGCTTTGCCAGTGAATTGGAAGCAGCTCCCCGGGATTGGTGGGAGGTTCGAGGCTCCCAGGGGGGACACATCTAATCTCTCTTCTCCCTGCAGAGAGAGGGTGGGATGTTGGGGCTCAGTGCTCTGGGCATGAGAGTCACTGGGAAACAGGCAGTACCATCCTTTTGGTGGTTTGTGGGCTCAGGTCATCATCTGGGCAGTGTTGTGTTTAGCAAGGAGGACTTCATTTAGCCCATTTTTTTGACCAGCAGGCGAACTATCAGGGGTGGTTTGTTGTCTTTGACTTCTAAACTAATATCTTCTGTGTGTTTAAATGACTGTTGTTTAGGCAATATGCAAAAAGGCAGCATGGATATGATGAGGGAGTTGTACAGGTTGCTCTTTAGGGCTTGACTGCCCTTCTTCTCATACACTTACAGTCCCTCATCCCTGAAATCCTTGTCCCTTTTGCAGCTTCTCTGCAGTGCAGAAGTGCATTAGGATGATCTTATATCAGGTGCCAAAGAGTTCAAACCAATCTTTATGTGAGAAAAGGTTAAAAGACAATGTGGTCATAATCTGCAAATACCAACACGGGGAAGAGTGAAAGACAGTAAAAGACTCTAAAGCTGAACAAGATGAAAATAAGATATAGAGCAAGGTTCCATGGTTGGAAACTGATGGCAGAGAAATTCAAATGAGAATTGAAGTGTGTGTTTTGACAGTCACAGTAATTAACCATTGGAGAAAATTGCCAGGGGATATGGTAGATGCTCCATCACTCACAAGTTTTATAAATAAAGGCTGGAAGTCTTTATAAAACAAAATGCCATTTCCTGAAGGAAAAGAAAAAACTTGTGGATGAGCCACTGGAACTGTCTGTTAAATTTCTGGGTGTGAGTTCCAGTCAGAGGCCAGCCCGGATTAGTTCAGTGGATCTTGCTGGCATCTAAATCCAGAGGCCTGCTGGCCCAGAGCCCTGGATTTTGGGCATTACTGACCCTGGTGTTGCCTTGCACTCTTACAGTCATTTTCTACTCTTACAAATTAAGGGACTCACTGAGCTGAACAAAGCCCTGTTGAGGAACATAATACCCACCACCCCCCCCCCCAAAAACCAAGCTGGTCCTGCAGCACTTGTCACCAAGAGTAGAATAATTGATCATTTTCTCAACTAAGGACCACAGCACCTGAAACTTGGTCACCTCTGTCTACCACAGCATGCCCTGAAAGGATAAATTCTTGAAAAATAGTATTTTTCTTACATTTATTAGTTCCCTTTCCCCACTGGTTCTCATTTCAATCTTGTACAAAACCTGACAGCTCAGGTAAGGTCCTGGAGCACCAACCAAGGTTCTGCAATGATCCTTCTCTAAACCAAGGGAGGAGTTTTAGAGCCCAACTTTGCATAGGGATGATGGAAATGTGGTTTGCCAGACCCCTTAGCAGCTTGGGAGACTTGAGCTCCTCCTGTTTCTGTTTCACTGTTTAACTTCTTGTATTCAGGAAAGTTCCCTGAGCTCTTGCCTGGGACCAAGAGGGAAAAGCCTGCCCATAAGTGCTTGCTCATTTATTTTAATTTACTCCCCTGACTATTTTGCAATGGGCTGTAGAAGGGGAGGGGACACATCAGGTCTGTCTTTGTGCTGGGGAAGGGCTTTCCTTGCCTCCTTGTTTTCCTTCTAACCAAATTATCTGACTCCTGCCAACAGGCTGGGTGCTGGTCCAGCCAGAGGCACCGTGGCGCACACGTTCTGTGCTGGTCTAAATGAATCCTGTATCTTTTTATATCTCTGGAAGTGCTGCTCTTACTGTGCGTGTTTCAGCACTCGATTGCTGTCTTTTATGTGGCTGCTGCTGCTCCTGTAGCTAACAGTTCCTTTGCCTCTCGTCTGTCAACCCACTGTGGCTGCCTCCCATTTCCCTCCTGCTGCATTGCTCAGCTGTTTGAAATTTGCTTCCAAAATGCACCAAGTGTGGTTTGCTTGAGTTTTTTGGGGTTTTTGTTGTGGGGTTTTTTTTGTTTTTTTTTTAAATCTCCAGATGGATACTTGCTGTTCCCAGTTTCTTTTAAAGCTGTATCATTTGGGGAGAGCATCTTGTGGCTCCTAAGGAAATAATTGAGACAGGGTGGAAAAAAAATAATCCCTCTCTTTGCTTCTGGGTGGAGTTCCCATCCAGCAGATCTGGAATAAATTCCCAGCACTTGGAGAATTGCAAAAGTTCTTCAGAAATAGAAAATATTTTCATCTCTTCTCCGCAAATTGTGGGTGTAGGGCAAAAGCATATGGAAACTGTGACTTTCCCCTTTGGATCTAAACTTGTCTTTGGAGAAACATGTGAGGCAGAAATAGGATCAGTGGAAAAATCTGATCTGGAGCAAGAAGGTGGGATGCTGGAAGCAGTGATCCAGTGCCCAACAGAGCTCCAAATTCCCAGGGAGTCTTTTCCAAGGACTGCAGTGGTCTGCAGCAGAAATCCCTGTAGATTTACCTAGACTTGGCTGTATCCTTGGTGATGTCTTTATGGTTTAATGTGGACGGGTCAGAGGCTGAGCCGAAGTCCTGGCAGCCCCCTCTGAGGTGTGTCAGTTCAAGAAATTAAAAGTTGTCTTGCAGAGAACATTCTACTAAATTCCTCCTTTCCCTTCTTGTGTCTAAGATTGGGAGTGAACCCCATGCACTGGGTTGCCTGCCCCAGTGGGCTCTTGCTGCCCATCCCCAGCTCAGCTGCTGCTTCCCAGTTTTGGCTTCATGCTTTCCTTGCTTTCTTTTCTCATTTTATCGGGAATCTGCAACAACTATTCCCCATATTCCTGTTGTGAATAAAAGAGAGCTCTGAGCTCTCGAAAGGCAAAAAAGCATCGAGAAACGGTAAAAGTCCATCTATTCTGAGAATTAAAAAAAAAATCCAGCCACGCAGGTTAACCCTTGTGAGTGTGGCATGATCTAAACCTTTGCCTGAATGGGAAATGCAGCAGTTTATTGAGCAAGGAAAGGAGGTGAGTGCTTTGTCAGGAGGGAGCCCCGGTGGCAGCTCTCAGGTGCTGACTGTAAGTGTAGACATTGAAGAGAAAAATACCCTTTCAGGAGGATCAAACATTGTCCTTTTCAAAAAATCAAGTTTGATTCAAGGGGTTAAAAAAAGGCATAAATGTAGTTTTGGAAGGTGTAAAGAGTTATGGTGTGGGGCCGGGACCCAGCGGGGAGGGTTTCGAGCCAGAGCAAAGTTTAACAGCCACGTTATAAACCCCGCGGAGAGGGAAGGGGTTGAGAGGAAACCTTGACCCTTTATGAGGCTTCCAGGTGCTGTTCTGGTGATACCCTGGTCTTGCTGTGGACTTCATTAGCCAAAGGGAAAACATCTTCATCCTCCACAGCGCCCTCGGGGGAGTCGGGTTAATAGGAACCAGATCACGGGCAGCGCCGGGACTTTGTCAACTCTGGAGAAACAAACCGCGATTTGATTGTACCCTCCACGAGCAGATCAGGCAGGAGATAGGGTCCAGCTGTCCAGCCATCTAGGAGTCTAATTAGTCCAATTAATTAAGAAGTTGCTCCGTGTTTCCCCAGTGTCACACGGGGCTCTGAGAGAGAGAATGACAAGGGTGTTGAGAGCGAGAGGTCATAGGGAAAGCTTAATGTCTGTTGGGGTAGATACACAGTAATTAAGTGACAATAGACAGGAACTTTGCTGCTGGAAGAGTGCTAATTAAAACCTGTAGGGTCCTGTCTTCCCTCCGGGTGTACAGCATGTGCCCCACTGGCATAAAAGGGACCGATCCAGCAAGGAGCAGTTTGCTCTATGCACTTTTGCTCAGTGACTCTTGCACAGGTGCCATTTCATATGCACTGGACGTGTCTGGGATCTCAGTCGGCATCTCAGACCTCAGGAACATCTGTGGAGAAGTGAGGTTAGGTCTGGTTTATGGATGGGAAGATTGAGGCCTGAGCAGGGCCCCCCCACGACCAGGGATCCCAGCAGGGAAGCTCAGTACTGTCCTTCAGTAAGGAGGATTTACTGGGAATCTGCTCAGTGAGGCTTTCTGTGGCAAAATAGCTTGTACTTTTTGGTTTACATGCATAAATTGATGTACTAGCTCTTTCTTATGGCACAGGAAGACCCTTTCTTCTCCCAGCTGTTTGGTTGGAGGCAATGTGGCCATGGGCAGCCTGAGAGCAAAGAGGAGACCCAGAGACACCGAGCAGGATATTTGCTTTTCTGCTGTCGGTGCTATCCATTCTTCATACCCACAGCAGGGATATCCATCCTCAGCTGAAACCTAAGCAACAAATGTTAACATTTCATTTTAAAACCTAAGCCAATCCACTTTATAATCCAGACACGGCATCCTGAGTGAGCATTGCTGTTGGATAATCACACAGTGGTGTGGCCTTTTGCCCTCGTGCCTCGCACAACACACCCGAGGCATGAGATTAGGCTCCAATAATAACACACCCTGTTGTGCCTTTTTGCTCAATTGATAAACCTGCTGTATTAGGAGATATTGTCATAAAACTGAATGGCACCCTGTAAACCTGAATCACTCTCTCTTCCATGTAGTCAGGGAATTAGATGTTCTAGCTCCTGTCTTGGCTTTATTTCATGTCCACAATATGCAAGAGACTATATAAGCCGCTGCTTTATTGTTTTTAAAACACCATGAGCAACGCTGGTGCTGTATAAATATCTATTTTATATACTTTGATTCCAGTCTCACTCACTGCTGTGGAACCATGCAGGTCGTTTTTGGTTTAAATCTTGCCTAGGAAAGCAGAATTTCCCCCTTTTTTACTGCAGAAAGCACATAAGGGGAGATGCTGCCACTGTATGTGTAGCTCAGCGTAGAGCTGAGTGTTTTCTGTTGTCATTCCAGGTTACAAACGTGCAAGAGGCACTTTGCCAAAGGCACCTCTCTGTGCAAGCGGGACACTCTGGGGCACAGTTTTCAGCCCTTTCCCGGTCTTGCTACTTGAGCTGCAAGTCCATAAAGAGCAGAGAGAGAGCCCGGGGATGGAGAAAACACTGCGGCTGGGGATGCTTTGGGAAGGTTTGGGATGGCAGAGGTGGCAAACTAGAAACAGGCTATTTTTTTCCCCCCATACGAACAGGTTTGCCATCCCTTCTTCCCCACCGCGTGAAATTCCCGGCTTGGTCGGGACGCGTTTGTAAAGTTGCGGTCGGGAGCGGTGGGATCGCTGAAGTGCAGAGGATTTTCATAACGGAGCGGCGGGCAGGGTGCCCGGGCTCGGCACTGGGTCGGTGCCCCGGGCCCGGTCGGTGCCCCCTGTCCGGGGCCGATCGCTGCTCTGTGCCTGGGAGGGGGGTCGGTCGGTGCCGCCCGGGACGGGGACCGGACCGGTCGGTGCTCCGAGACGGGGACCTGTCGATGCTACCCGTGCCCGGTCGGTGCCGTGTGCCCGTGCCCGGTCGGTGCCGCCCGGGACTGATCGGTGCTCCCCGCCCGGACGGTGCTTTGTGCCCGGTTGATGCTCCCCGTGCCCAGGGCCGGTCGGTGCCCCTCGGGACCAGCCGATGCCCTCCGGGACCGATCGGTGCTCCGTGCCCAGGGCCGGTCAGTGCCCCCCGGGACCGATCGGTGCTCCGTGCCCAGGGCCAGTCGGTGCCCCCCGGGACCTCTCGGTGCCCCCCGCCCGGTCGATGCTGCTCGGCCGACACGGGAGAGGAGCGGCCACTTCTCCCCAGGCGAGGGATTAACCAGGAAGTGATACAAAAGGCACATATGCTCCTGTGTCCAGTCCTGTCTATTCATATGTGTGTTACTTAGCCTAATAAGGATTAGACTTAATGAATTGGAAGGAGTTAACAATATAAAGAGGCAATAGAAAAAGGCCTAAGTAGTCGTAATTCCATTTCATGTAGCTTTGGTGTTGCTTTGCTTTCAGCGAATAGGTGTAATCCTCTTTGAAATCAAAGGTGGTACAAAGTATGAATTTAAATTTGACATTTACAGCTCCTGTAAGATTTAGTATTCCAGAAAGGTTTGCTCTTCAAGAGAAAAAAAAAAAAAAAAGACATGCCATCTGCTCTCCAGGAGCATCCCTCCACAAAAGTTTCATGGCAGCAGGGCTGTTCCAGCAGAAGTGCTCAGGCCTGGGGATGGGCAGCATCTGGAGTCACACCTCTACTCTTTGCTTTGAGGATTGATTTTGGTTGATTCGTTTTAACTTGATTAGTTTGCAAAATGGTGCTGTCATGGATTGCTGTGTGGTCAGCGGGAGCTGCAGGGCTCACCGCTGATCCCCACCTTCCATCTCACTGGAAGCAGCAGTTTCCTCCCGGTCTGTGTGCCTGGTGCTTGTTGCCAGTGAGACAGGGATGGTCCAAACACAGCCAGGAGGAGTGGAGTGCAGGATTGGCCTTGCTTTCCTCACCTCTGCTAAGAATCGTGCCTTTCTGATGGCTTGCAAGCTAAACCCCAAACCCTGTCCCCCCTGTCCAGTGTGCATCAAAGCTGTCCTCCAAGATATTTTTTCCTTGCTCCTGAAAGCAGACAGGCTCTGCATGGAGGTGTCATTTGCTGCCTGTCCCTTATGTCATTGATTTTTAAGTCGTTAATTAACGCTAGGTGTCAGCCTGGAAGATGAATTCTGGCCCTACTCTCCCTTCCCTTTTGTTTTTTGGATTGTAAATGTTATAGATCTCCCATGATGGAGGGATGAGGGGTCAAAGGACATGAGAGCATCTCTGCATATGTGCACACAGTCCTCCCGAGCTGCCCATCTGTATCACTCAATAGATAGGGACGGGTGGCGGGTGGGGGGAACATCCCTTTTGTTGCCTGTGTCACTTCAGATAGAGACATATCAGCCTTGGATGGATGGTGTGGCCCTGTGTGTGTGTGCACATGCGCACAGCGGTGTAGGGGAATGCTCTCGGTGCTCTCCTGGGCCAAATTTTACCATCTCTGAGAGATTCACAAGGGACCATCCATGCAAAGTGGGAGGTTTGCTCCCAACGTGCTGCTCCATGTTCCTCTGCAACACCAGGATGGAGGAGGAGGGAGCAAATTTTCTCTGGCAGACACATTTGGAGCCCTTTGTAGTGGTCAGAATCTATGGCCCCGTTCGGTAACAACTTGAAGTCGAAGCTGCTGGAGGGGTTTTCTGCCCCTCTTAGTACAGCTGAGTGGAAAAAACCCCGCTCAGCACATCCATTCCCTGGTGCCAGGGTTTGATCTCCACGTGCCATGGCAGTGTCACCACATTGTGCTGCAGCGTGCAGAGAGGGGGCAGCTCTTGGGGTGGGGAGGCACCAGCTTGGAAAACAGCAAAAGGCAAACTGCAAAAAGCACCAGGGGAGGAGAGCAGTGCTCTTCCACAGGCTTTTATTAGCAGCATTAACACTTACCAATATAAATGAATGAGGCGTGACGGGAGTGGATTGGATCAGGCAGATGAAGAAGCGGGACCTCGCTTGCCTGGGTGCGATGAGGGTGGTGATGCCTGTGATGTGCTCTCCTTGGAGAGCTCTGAGACCTCTCCACCACGACTAGGCTGGTTTAAGTCAGCTCTGGGTCTGGTGTTTGCCGTGCTGCTGGATGCAAGGGCCAGCACTGGTACCTCTGGCTGGGACAAGAACTTCCCCAACTTCACCCCTGATCTCAGAGAGGAGTTGGCTTAAACTGAGACTGGATTCAATATCTATTGCGAACTATAGGTTGCCGTGAACCACAGTAAGGGGAAATTCTCAGTATTGCTTCCGTCATCCTCTTTTTCCTAATCTTTATTAATTTGTGGTACATCCTTGTTCTCAGCAGCAAGACACTGCTCGAGGGAGTGCGTTTGTTTGTGGTTTTGTACCTCAGTGGAAGGAAAGAGAACCAGAGAGGAGGCAATGCCACTTGAAAGGCAAATTTAAACACCTGCAGCGTGTGTGTGCAGTGCATAGCCCATGGTCAGGATACTGAGGATATTAACAGCAAAGCATCCAGTTTGTGCAGCAAGAGCTGTATGTTGGGCAGAAGGGCATTCCAAAGGATTAAGGAAATAGGTACTGCAGAATTTGGGGATTTGTGAAACCTGATCCATTCCCAAAGCCCCAAAACAGGAGTGTTTTTCACAAGTCTCTTTAGAGACTCCCAAGGGTAAATGTCATCTTTGCTAAGGGTTGTCAGCAGTGTTCCCTACCCACACAATCCCCCTAAAAAAGAAAACTAGAAGAAAAGAAAGGTGGGAGGCATTTGAGAGCTGCTGACTGAGCCTTCATCGTAGCACCCCTCCAGTTTGGTGCCTGGATTTCAGCAGGGGTTGTGCCCACATCCTGCAGTACCCAAGCTGCTCTTGGAGGGCTCCTGTGACCACGTCCCTTGGATGTGTCAGTTCCAGCTTCTCTCAGTAAGGTATGACCAGTGCTAATGAAATGTGTGGCCTGATTTTGGGACATTTCTGGTTATTCTGATACCAAATTGTCTTCTTGTTGTAATGTTGTATTACACTGTGATATGTACAAAAAGTCTTAGGATTTCCTGTGCTTCAGTTTCTGTTCTCAGCACAGAACAGTTTTTATTCTCTTGATGACAGCGTATTTTTCCTTACTTATTTTAGCAGAACAAATTCCCTTAGATACCTTTGGCCAAATTCTGCTCATTATGATGTTCCCTTATTGCCTTAGTTGGGTCACTCTTGTTTTCGCATCTTGATTTTTCCTTTCTGCCATATTTTTCCTCACTGACCGTGGAGGAGACCGACCTCTCACACTCTTCCTCCTCCCCACCTTCAGCCAAGGAGAGGTTGCACTCTCAAGTTCACTGCCTGCTCTCTCCTTCCTCTGGCCTCTCCAGAAAATATCTCCCCTTGGAAGTAACACAAACATGAGTGGGAGGAGAAATCATGCTGCTCTGTGGAAGTTTGTCGTGTTTGACTCACTGGAGACTGTTGATCGACTGATTGATGATGCTGTAAAAAAACCCCACAACTCTGGGAGCGTAAATTGCAAATGAGCTTAGGAGGGGGCGATGCTGGATTTTCCCATGCATGGATCTAACCCAGGCTGAGCTTGTTTTCTACCTTGGAAGCTGATCCAGCCACACACACTGTTAATCCACTGTCCCCTCACTGTACTGTAAATCAATCACAGGTCACTCGCCAAGTGTCTCCACACACGGGGGTTAAGAACGGGCGCAGCCCCGGTGGCTCCAGGTCACTCCAGTGGCACAGGCTGAAGGGTGATGCTCTCAAGTGGTGGGATTTTGGGGTAAGCTTTTATTGAGTGGGAGAATAATACCTTCCGTGGTCGAAAGGGTTTTTGTGGGAGAGCTTTGGGTTGTGCTATTAATCATTAACTGTGTTTTGCTCCTTTTTCCTCTTCCCAGAGGACACATGGAGCAGGGCTGAGGTTATGGAAAGCCCTGTGTCCATCAGCCAGCTCTTACTGTCATTCCTCCTCTGTTGTTTGGAAACCTTAAGGTATTTCTATAGTTATGATAATTTTTACTCATCCTGCCTCACTTTTCCTCCTGAGAATTTCCCATTTTCTGTATCTTTCCTACTTTTCCATATGTGTATCTATGTGAAACAACACAGATGCACTGAAAAACTGCAGAAAGTTCTCAAATCGCTGTTGTTATGAACTTGAGCTGTGGCTCCTGTTAATTGATGAAGGTCACTCAGGTTTTGCAGGAGGTTCCTTGGGTAATGTCTGAAATTTGGGAGCAGAGGCTCCATATTCAGGCAGGATTGGTGGATTTGGGCATAACAAAAATCCACGCCCAAAGTAAATGTTTGGCCTGGCTCCTGGGCATCCTCTGGCTTTGGTTCTCTCAGGAAAACACAAATCTGCTCCTATGGGCTTGTGTGTTTGTTCCTGTCCTGTGGGAGGGTTTTGGCTGAGAGCGAAGGATCCCCCTCTATGGCTAAAGTTCACCCCTGTGCATAAATCCCTGCAAAATTAGGTCTCTGCTGTCTCACAGCCTTTGGGGACACTGATCTGAGGCTTGGGTGACCCTGAATATGATGTGTCCCATCCTGTTGGGAGCATCTCCGGCTCGAAGTGCACTCCCATGGATCTTGTGTAAAGCCAAGGAATGCAAAGCTGCAGAGGAACACGTTACTTTAAATCAAATGCAAGCACACAGCCAAGCCCTGCTTTCCATAGGACACTGGCTCTGGAAAATTTACAGTATGCTTGGTTAAGGCGAGTAATTTTATTCCGTAAGCAGTGCTGTACTGTGGGGTTATTGCAGTGCTGCCAACACAGGCTGTAAATATCTCTAGACAACAGAACTATTCATTAAAAAAATGTACCTTCAGACGTCCAGCCTTAAGTTTGCTGACACTTAAATACCCCTCTATAATGCTGCTCGTTATTGAGTTTGACTGCAGCCAGACCCCTCTGACTCCGAGGCCGGAATGGAAGATGGAGAGATCCGTGGGAACGTGTTGCCTCTTCCTTAGCTGATTCCTCCCTTCCCTCTCCTTTTAGCTGTTCTTAGCATGGCAATATCATGTTATCCTCCTGCATCCTCCAGCCCAGGACACGGGTTTCACAGTCATCCCTCAGCCCAGATCTTTCGCTATTTTCACCATTCAGAACACGCTGTTGTTGAAGTGACATCTTAATGCCAGTTATCTGATGGATCTATTACCTGTCTCCCTACATAGGAATGAGGGAAAGAAATGAGAGAATCCTTTAATCATTGGAATTGGAGAAATATAGCTTAGGCAAACCTCTAACAATGAAAAACAGTGACAGGACCCAAGGGAATGGTCAGA
Organism: Grallaria varia; assembly: GCA_013396735.1. NCBI lineage: Eukaryota > Metazoa > Chordata > Aves > Passeriformes > Formicariidae > Grallaria > Grallaria varia. The sequence continues at coordinate 382,871 of VWZG01003370.1, read as the reverse complement.
GCTGTGTCAGGGGAGGGTTAGGTTGGATGTCAGGACAAGGTGGGTGGTCAGGCACTGAACAGGCTCCCCAGGGCAGTGGGCACAGCCCCAAGGCTGCCTGAGCCCAGGGAATGTTTGGACAATGCTCTCAGGGACAGGTTGGGATTGCTGGGGTGTCGGTGCAGGGCCAGGATTTGGAGTGGATGCTCCTTGTGGGTCCCTTCCAGCTCAGGTTATTCTATGATTCTATGAACTTATTTTACAAATTAGAAAGTTTTTGGTGTTTCACTTTAGTGGATGGGCTTATTCTAGCACGGAGATCTTTCCATCCCTGAGACCCAGGGGGGAATAGTGACATTGAATCATTTTCCAGGGGTATGAGCAGGTGGTGAGAACACCCCTCCGTTTGGTGAGTACAAAAATCCCACCTTAACAAAATTTGCCCATTTCTCCCTTCAGGTCTAAAATGGGGCAGAAGATCTATTTATGAGAGGATGTAGTTGACAGGACAAAGGGAAATGGCTTCAAACTCAAAGAGGGGAGATTTAGGTTGGATATCAGAAAGAAATCCTTCCCTGTGAGGGTGGGCAGGCCCTGGCATGGGGTGCCCAGAGAAGCTGTGGCTGCCCCTGGATCCCTGGAAGTGTCCAAGGCCAGGTTGGACGGGGCTCTGAGCAATCTGGGATAGTGGAAGGTGTCCCCGCCCATGCAGCGGGGTTGGAATGAGGTGATCTTTAAGGTCCCTTCCAACCCAAAGCGGCCTGTGATTTGGGGATTCTTTTTTAATGCAAAAGCAAGTTTGTCCCACATAATTCAGCACCTTCTACCAGTTCAGAGCAAACAAAATTGTATAAATAATAATTAACCACTACAAATGTAAAGATTTAGGAGCAGCACGCAGTAAGAACACTTAACGGACAGACAGGACATCTTTCAGGGGATATGTTAACGAGGCAAAAATTGATTGCGGGGCATCGTTTGGGGTGGATGCGCTTTCCCTGAGCGAACGCCTTTTCCGATTTTTTGTCGTGGTTTGGAAACAACTCCTTGCCCTTCCATATCGTGGCTCTCATAAACAAGTGTTCTGTTTAGAAAGACGTGTTAAACTGTGTTAAGTAATGTAAGCAAATAACACATGTGCTGCATGGAGATCCTTCCCGTGGCGGCTGGCGGCTGCTTTGCATACTGATTTGTGGCTCTGCCTTTGCTGCTCCTGGCACCTGATCTTTCTTGCAAACAAGGCTATTTTGCCTCAAGGGTTCTCTACCGATTAAGTAATAAATAAATAAGGATAAAATGGACCTAACCTTGCCGAAAATAATTTTTGGAGGTTAAAAAACAGAAAGATGGAAGGGGGTTGCTATTGATCCGAGCTATTAAAACATCACGGCGGCTTTTCTACATTAAATGGCGATAGGTTTGGGAGGTGAATATGGAGAGAAAGAGTGAAAAATAACAACAGGGCATGAGATTAAGGGGGTTGTTTGCTAGCAGGGATTGTTTTGTTTGTTTTGGTTTTTTTCTTGGCTATTCCTTACTATCCTCCATGTGCTTGCAGGTTTTTCTCTAATAAGTGTTTCTTTTTAAAGCGGACATGCAAAAGTTTATTTTTGGAAGCCTAGAAAGGAATCCAGCCCTAAATCCCTTCTCTTCTTAAACTCTCAGGTTCCAAGGTCTGGCAGGCCAAGCACACAGGTTTGTCTGATGTATTAAACCTGATACCCTCTTATCTAATGGCCTTCAGATGGTCCCTCGATAGCCCTCACCAATAAGCCGCTGGGGCTGCTTTTCCTTGCCTCCTTTTCCTGTGCCTTGGCATCGCTCACCATGGCCAAGAGACCAGATGCCCTCCCCAGAGGGGTGGGATGAGATGCCACCAGCCTTTGCAGCTCACCCAGAGGTGCCTGTTTGCACAGGGGGTGCTCGGGGAGGAGGCGGCGTTAGGGATGATGCTTTTTGATGTGTCTCACCTGAGGTGTGGGAGGTGTTGCTTTACCTGACAGAGGGCAGGGTTAGATTAGAGATGAGGAAGAAATTCTTCCCTGTGAGGGTGGGGAGGCCCTGACACAGGTTGGGCAGAGTCCCTGAAAGTGTTCAAGGCCAGGTTGGATGGGGCTTGGAGCAACCTGGGCTGGTGGAAGGTGTCCCTGCCCATGGCAGGGAGTGGAATGGGATGATCTTTACAATCCCTTCCAACCCAAAACATTCTGTGATGTCTCACACACAAAGATGCTCAGGGAGCAGCAAAATGTTTTGCCCAGGGTGCTGTGATGGACTTGTGCCCATCCCCAGCCTCCCCATGCCCATCCCTGTGGTCTCCTGCCCTCTGTGCCCCCTGGCTGTGAGAGCAGCGGGTCAGCCTGTGCTGCTGGCAGTGTTGTCGGCTGCGGTCTGTGTTTGGAAAATAAAAGGAAAACGAACTCTATAATATTTTATAGCTTCTGCCACGGTGGTGTCACACCCCACTGTAGCAACCGCAGTGCTCAGCTTGACATGAAGGGTAAGCCAAGGGCAGGCAAAAAAAAAAAAAAAATCCTTGTTTTTTTAATATTATTAAACTTCCAGTATTCCAAGTTGCTACAAATAATAAAGAGTAAATTTAAAAGAGACTGTGAAAAATGGGGCAATGAACATCTGTGCTATGTTGATTTATCTGGTAAAAATAAGCAGAGGAGTGAAAGCAGGAGCAGGAGCAATTTCTCAGTGGTGTTGGGCTGTTGCAAGGAGTGTGTTTGCTGCATGGCAAAGAGCAGCGCGGTGCTGGGGTGAGAGGCGAGACCCCCGGCCCCCGCCGCCGGGGCTTCTGATGTTAATCTTGGTGATGGGGAGGGAAATATTGACAGCAGGATGGTGCTCTCTGGCTTGAATGACAGGCCATATGTTTGTAAAATAGTCTGAAGTACTGAATAGAAAAGGCCTGGGCGAGTGGAGAGAGACGTATTTTCTCTTTACATGTAAAACTTCCAACACTTGGCAGGAGCCCAGCAGCAATTAATCAGCAGGAGCCTTTTAGAAAGACTCTTCCTAGGAAATAAGGGTACAGAAAAATCCTTTAAATTAAACATAATTTAAAACAAAGTAGTGTGTCAATAGGGGGAGGGGAAAAAAAGGGAACTGGACTTGCAATAAATACAGATTACTTGGTATAAATCCATCAGGCCTGATCCTGTCTGTGCTGCTGTGCCTCTTGGCCTCGGACTTAAGCTGAGGATGAGCAGGACGGGAGCCTCTGGAGGGGCTGCAGCAGCAAGAGCTGGGGCAGAGAGCCGGGTGGGAGCCCCAGGACATCCCCCAGCCCCAGGACATCCCCCAGCCCCAGGAGCCCCCCCCGCCCCCGGAACCCCCCCACCC
>VWZG01003370.1:288354-379535 GCA_013396735.1 Grallaria varia | reverse complement strand
CCCCAGCCCCAGGAACCCCCCCAGCCCCAGGGGCCCTGGCGGAGGAGCGCAGCTCTCACCATGCAGCAGTGAGCAGGAGAAATGCTGCCGGAGGGAGGGAGAACAGGAGGAGGAGGAGGAGATCGGATTTCTAAGCACCCTTGAAACCAAAGCTGCACTGTTTATAAACTTCCATAAATATTAATTGATATTTAATAAGGTAGGCAAACACAAGGGAAAGTATTGTTTTGGCCAACTCCTACACAGCGATCCCAGCGAAGCGTGAAAGAGTTTGTGTAACTTTCCTCGGGGGTTAAGAGCAGGTCACGGAAGGTCCTTTTCCCTGGCCGGTGTCCCAGCTTTTTAAGCTATAAGGGAACATAGGAGGCTCCTGGGAATTCAACCCAAATACCTGCTGTCTGCAGGGTGAAACTCCTCGGCTGCGCACAGCGGAGCACGCGGGCATCGCTGCCCCGCACCCGGCCCCACATGGGGCTTTCCGGGGGGATTAGGCTGGAAAGGGGGTGACTGTTTTGTCAGATGGGAAGTCTGATGAGATAATCAGGGCCGTTAATTGATATGCTTTCCCACATAACTTGACAGTTCAAACAGGTGGTGAATAGCCCTAACGCTAATTCTCATCGGGCTGCCATCCCATGCCTGGGCTCCGACTCGTGCAGATAAAATGACAGAGAAATAGGTCAATGTGGAAAAACATCAAACTTGGCACTCCCCAGTGCTCCTCGATTCCCACCAACCCTCCTCTGTAATACAAGTCCCTTGCATGGCTTCTTTATATAATCCTTACTGCCAAAGGGTGGAGCAAAATTCAAGGGAATGCATTTCCTCTGATGATTTTTAGTGACTTGCTGAGATTTTGCTGCCAGTTCCAGAAAAAAAGTCATGAAAATATCTAAGTTTTATTTCTAATTCTCCTATCGTGCATGGGCTGATTCATGGATTTGCACCGAGAGTTAGTGGAAAAATCAATGTCAAATAGAATGGAGGCTGATATTGTAAAATTAAGATCTAAGATTTTCTGGCTGTAGAGCTATACTCAGAGTCAATCTGTTACACAGGCTTGCAGTGAATTCTTGGAGAAGGGGGGGGGGGGCAGATATGAATCTCCTCTTCCAGAAAAGTGGGAATGCTTGTGACCCCACTCTGTACCTGGGCCCGCACCCAACTCCTCCTTGGGGCTGGTGAGGTTGAGCTTGTGACACCACAGCTCCTGGGATATTTCACTGCTCTTTGTACATGGGGAATAGCCAGTTCTATAGAGAAATCTCCTCTGAACGGCAGCTGGAATGCCAAGGTTCTGTTTCATGAGAAATTTCATTGTTAAGTCAATGGATGAAACATCTATCCTGGTTCTCATGAGTGGAGGTGAAAGTAGATCAGTTGGAAGAGCAGGACAGCTCCTGGGCATCGAGGAAAGTTGGAGAGTTTACAGAGTTTAGAGTGGAGGGGTTTTTTTCCTTTTTATTTCCTTTTTTGTTTGGGAAGGAGTATCCTTATCATTTAACCAGATGCACTTCTCAACTGTTGAGGATCTCTCAGAGTTGCATCTCCTTTGGAAAGCTCTTGGCATCCAAACCCAAATGCTGACCACAGAGCGAAGCACTGCTGCTGGTATTCAAATCCCAGACAAACGCAAAACCACAATAGTTGCCTCTCTGTATTGAGTTCACCAGTTTTAGTTGCAACACCCCACAGTGGAAATGTCACAAAACATTTTACCCGTGCGTAAAATTTAATTAAACAAACAGACCCCTAAAGAAAGCCTTACACTTGTCACGGCAGAATCTGCGGCGGAGCAGGGTGTTTCCTGCTCTTACACGTGGGTTATGTCTCACCATTGACAGGGGTTACCTTTGATGCAATGCAGATGGAAAAGGAAAGTGTAGGGATTAATCCCTCTCTCCCAGATTATGCAGAAGCGTGAGCAGGTGGTGGGGGAGGCCGAGCCCTTTCCATTTCTCATTATGTCGCCGCGCTGTGTCTGCGGCGCCGGCCAAGCCTCTGGCGAGTGTGTTATGCGATATAATTGTGAGATGGAAAACAGTGAGGGAACTTCTTCCTTTGTATTTCAAAGGCCACGATGGCATCTTTATTTGATAAAGGAATTGGATTATGTCTAATCCCCACACTTGGGGACGTTTTATTGCTTAGAAAACACTTCCTTAAAAGCATCTTTGCTGCCGCAAGCAGTGTAAAATACCTCTAGCGGGAAAGGCGATGCCAAGTTTTCCAGGGATGAGCAGAAATCCTCAGATCCTTTCCTTGGGGTCTGGGTTCAGATTTAAGGCATTTATGGTTAATTCTCAGTTCTAAAAGTAGAATCCGGGCTGTGCCTTTTAATGAGGATCTGATGAAGAGCCCAGAGCTGGAGCCACCCAGCCTGTTAACCAGGTGCTTAAATCAGTTTATGCCCTGATTCAGGATATTGTGTAGGAATTCAGATTCTTTCATAATGAATAATACATACATGAAATGTGAGCTCTTTAAATTTAGGGAAACGAGCTGTCAAATGACCCACAGAGTACAAATGAAGAGGTGAGTGCCATGAGCACAACACAGTGCTCATTGTCTCGGGAACTTCCTTTGGCACCGGTGGTGGGACACACTTGGCAGATCAAAATAAAAGCTCAAAGGGAGGAAGAGGAATGATGTGGCCAGAGAGCATTCAGTGGTTTGGATCATTTGTAATGCCATGACAGGCCCATAAGCCAGGAGGTGGTGCTCCTGGACCCCTCGCTAGGCTCATGTGGGTTTTTTTTTGGAGGGACACGGGTCACACAGCACCCAACTCCTCTAAAACTGGCTCAGCAAACTTGCTCAGAGCTGCAAGTGAGGTCCCTTTTCCTCCCTGTGCTTTTATGTCCCCTATGTCCTTGCAGCAGAAGTGATTCCGAGGACTGTCTCATGTCAGTGGTCAAAGTTCCCGAGCAAAAATATCTGCTGAGTTTCGTTACTCGTGCAGATCAGCTGGCGGGAGGAGAAGCCTCCCTCACCCTGGAGAGCTCCAGCCTTTTAAACCAAATCCCCTCTATGGAGCCGGCGTTGTGCCGCCAAAACCAAACCCCCTGACCCCAAGTGGGAATTAATCACAGCCTGAGGGCTGGGCAAGGTTCACTGAACTTCCAGCAGGGCTGGGACTGGGTGGGAGCTGAGAGAACCTCTCTGGTTTCATCTGGGGCTGGCGCAGAGGTTTGAAGCTTTTTTCGGCCAGCAAGCTGAGCAGTGTAAAGCTTGGGAAGGGAAAAAGCCTGGTGGGAAAAGATGCCCTGCACTGAGGCAGTGCCCTGAGCTCAGCACCCCTTGCTGTGTTCACACCCAGATGTGCCCACGTGCTCTCCTTGGCTCCAGGGAGCTGGATCGAGACCATCTTTTCTCTTCTCTTCCCTTTCCTCATAATTCATGTTAGTCTAGTGATTCTTATCTCCACTAGTATTTGGGATTTAGAATTTCTCCAGGTTTTTTCCCCCCTTAAATCCCCTTTAAACATCAGTTGTGTGGCCTAATTGCAAGTTTTCCCAGACTTCTGGAGAAGCTAAATGGGTTTTTTTTTTCCAGAAGAGGCACAAACCCATGGTAGATGTTTGAGGGGGACCTGTTTCATTTCATCAACTCTCTCTTAAATTGCTTGGGGAATGTCCTATGCTGTGACCTTCTCCTGATACACATGGTGGGTTTAGGAAGGAAGGCGTCCTTATCTATGGCATGGGGTTGGAAGGAGATGATTTTTAAGGTCCTTCCAACCTGGACAATTCCATGATCCTATGAAGGAGGAGGGAGCAATGCTGAGCACTGTGCAGCCAGAGCGTCCCTCGCCCTTGGGTGACACAGGGATGTGCCAGGGTGTGTGGGGCAGAGGTGGGGCCTGAGCCCACCTTTCCAGCCCTTGGACCTAAAGCTTTTCTTACGCTCTCCTGGCCTCGCTGCCTGCCTGCATGGGAGATGTGTTGCCTTCTCCTCACTGACCAGTGGCCAAAAGCAGAGATGCATTTTATTCCAGAGTATTTCACTATACAAGCGCTTTTGAAATCGGGAAAAATGGGGGGAAATTGCAGTGGGCTTAGCAGACAAAATTGAGCAGTTGACTGTGGCAAGGCATACAGTACTTAAATGCAAGAGCTGATCTAATCGTTGTTCTCGAGGAAGCTTTTTGCTGCATTTTAGCACACAAAGCTTTTCGTTTTCTCTTTTGTGGCTTGAGCTGCTATTTAAGAAAGCAAAAATCAATAAACCTTTCCAGCTTTCAATCTTTTGCCCCAAAAGGTGTTTTTTTGGGTAGTGTTTTGTCATTCATAAGCTGTGGCGACAAATCCTTGACATCATTCGTGGATAATATCGATCAGCTCTTCCATTGCGCCAAAGGACAAATAGAAATCATTTATCTGTCTGGACTCCAAAACAGCAAAAGACAAAGGGCTCTGCCAGCCACCCATGACAATCAGCAGCTGAAGGTATTAGCAGGGGGTCAAGTTCAGAGGTCAGCGGTCAAACAGGTTGTCATCAGTTTCTCACAGCTCCCAGAGTGGAAAAACCCAGATGGTTTTTATTAGCCCGACCTGGGGAGCCTGGGGGCACTGGGTGCTGCTGGCTTGGGGTGCACCTGCTCCAGGGTGCTGCCCTTCCAGAGGGTGCCTTGTAGGTTTGGGTTAATTTCTTGTAAATGTGGAGTCTTAACTCCACCTTCACTCGGTGACTAAAGGCCAGGCCCAGGCAAACCACGAGCAGCTGCCATTTTCCATGATTTCAAAGCTCCGAGCATTCCCAAGATCTGTTAGTTTTGATGTTGTTAAATGATTTTGTTAGATTTTCTGTGCCTCTTCTGGGCACTGCCTCTTCTCAGGCACAGGGTCCTAAGCCTGCTGCTTCAAATCTGTCTTCTATGAAGGTCTTGGCAAAGCCAGGCAAGGAAAAGCCAAGAGGTTACTGGGGAAGGTGCTGCATCCCAGCTGTATTTCCTTGGGTGTATGGACAGCATTGAGAGGCAGCATCGGTCCTACCCAGGTCCTTGTTCTCCACCACCTGTGCCACCAAGTTAGAATGAACCAACATTTCAATCAAGATAAAAAAGGTTGCTGTATGGACTCAATCCCGTAGGGAAAGCTTCCCTGGACATATCTCCCTAGGAGCAGGCCCTTGCCAGTGCCTCTGCCACACATCCAGGATCTTCTCGTGTCAGTACTAAAGCCTGAAGTCTGTGGGATCTGTAAGTAACAGAAAAAGTACCTAAAGCAAACTCGCTGCCTCTTTGCAGTTCAGATAGACATTTATACAGTCCTATTTTGTCCACCCTCATAAAAAACTTTGGCTGCTCTGAGGTTTATGGGAAACCTTCGATCCATCATTCAAGCGGGACCGTGTGGCCACTAGAGCAATTCCCTGGGAAACCAAAGGGGAAGGCTCCAACCAGAGCTGCTCGTCTGATCCTCCCACTGGCTTTCCATAAACCCGGACACTCTGGGTGTCCATCAGTCAGTGGGGCACTTCAGCCAGGATTACAGGAGTGAGGGAAAGAGGCCACAGGCAGGAAATAAGGGTAGATGAAATATCAGCATGATCACTATTTCCGGGGGAGCTCCTCTGCCTGCCTTCCAGCACTGTGGGAGCATGGGGAGGGATCTACTCAGGGGTACCACCTCCGGCACGGTGGGGCTGTACACCAGGAATGTTGGCTCTGGAATGACGAGGCTGTACACCACGGATACCGGCTCTAGCACATATCCCCAGGCATCACAGCTCTCTGTGAGGAGTGTGGAAGTGTCAGGCAAAGGTCTACAGAAGGTTCTACATGTATGTCCGTACACCAGACTTACAATCAGTAGTGAAGGATTGTATTATTATTTCTTCTTGGTATCTACTTTTCATAGCAACTCCTCTTTGCCCACATTCTGAACGCTTCTGTGTGCTCTCTCTCCCTCTCCCATGTCCATCACCACAGTTATTCCCAATGTTTTTATTTTGAGGGGGCTGGCAAACAGAGCTCCATCTTGTATTTAACCACGAGTGCCCTGGTGGAGTTCCTCTCTGAGATTATTCTCCCGTGGTATTGACACCTGGTCCAGGCAGCCAGGAGAGAAACACACTCTGAACAACATTTTACTTAAACGGTGACAAGTTTTCTTCTATTCATCAACAACTAGTTGAGGCAACGGAGACTTTCTTACAAGAAATGGCACTGCACAAAGCTCTAAGCAGGCTCTCTCTTTGCATTTTAGACAGATAGCTGGGGAAGTACATGTGCAAACACAAATTCCCACTGGATAAATAATCCGGGTATGTGATGCCGGGAGCCAGCCTTGCTCCTTCACACCACAAAGCAGTGTGGTAAACGTTGCTTAAATGTCTTCTGGTAGATAGAAATTCTCGCTTTTATTTTATTTTATTTTATTCTCCCAAGGACACTGTCAAGGTCACCACGAATCCTGATGCTCCAAAGAGTGTATCAGGGATACAAACCCATTTCACCAGGCTATTGTTGTATGTATCCTCCTGTGCCTCCAACTTCATTTCCACTTCAATTTTATCAACCTTCCGCTGGAGACTCAAGGAGATAGGAAACAAGCACTGACACGAATTAGCCCGGAGATTGACTGATATAGCTCAGCCCAGGGAACCCTGGGTAAAACCTTCGCTGGGCTCTTTCTCTCTTGCTCTCTCTCTGTCTTCTTTTTTTTTTTCTTTCCCTTTTCCCCTCCTTTTTTTTTTTTTAAATCCACTACAACTGTCTTTCTCAGTCACCTGTCAGAGATGTCACCAAATCCTGCCAGGATGACAGGGCATGAAAGGTTTTGATGGGGTAGTTTGCCAAAAATACCCACTGTGGCGTATTAAGAGATGGCAGCGGGTGGCAAAGGCTCTGGGGAGGAGATTCCCTGTGGGTAAAAACAGCTTTCGCTTCTCAAAACTGCTGTGAACCTCACAAGTGCTCACCGCTTTTGCTTCGGGGAACCCATGGGAAAGCTTCCATGCATTTGGGGAGAGCTTCCATGCCTTTTGGGAGAGCTTCCATGCCTTTTGAAAGAGCTTCCATGCATTTTGGGAGAGCTTCCTTGCCTTTTGGGAGGGCCTTTGCTCCATCCATTGACCTCTCGGTGTGCACAGGGTTGGCTGGGGGGACACCCTGACCTCCCCCTCGTCACCGCTGGGGGATGAGAAGGCTCCAGGATGAGCAAGGCAACAAGGGGGTCCTGGCAAAGGCAGGGGATTGTTCTACAGGGTCCAATTGGTGCTCCAAGTCAGGAGCACTTGGATCCACAGTGGTGTGGAAAGAGGATGTGGCTCCCATGCAGGGTGGGACTGGAGTAGCACTGCCTTCCCCACAAACTTCAGTCCCTCTTCTTCCTCAGAGTGCAGGAAATTTATGCCCTTTGGGTTCAAAAAAGGTTCCTAGAGGGAAAGGGAAAAGAGAGCGAGAAAGAGAATGAAAATGATTTTAATTTTTTTTTGGCGGAGAAATGAAGCTGATATTGAAAGTGAGTAAATTTTAATGAAACGGTGCAAAAATGACATCATTTACTCAGAAATCATTAATTTGTCAGCATTAATATTTCAGCTACAACATTGCCTGTCATTCTGTGCCAGCAATGACTGATAAATCTATAAAAGTGTGCTGCTAATTTACTGAATATTTATGTGCAGTGTCATTTGCAGAGTAGGATTTGAATTTATTTCATTCAGTATTCAGCTGGAGAACATTTCTAACAAACCTAAAATGAACAGCACCGGGCTGTGTGAAGTAAAGCTGGCAAAACTTCCCAAATAACATTTTAAAGGGAGAGGAGCCCTGGCAGGGGCTGCGGCGTTTCCCTGGGGTGAGGCTTTTCCAAGCCCATATCCCAGCGGACGCGGCGTGGGTGGCTCGGGACAGGGCACGGCAGCTGCCAGCCCCAGGGCTGCGCTGACACCTATTTGTCACATCTATAACATTTTTCATCTGCAGACCTCCTTAGAGGTGTCAGCTTATCCATTCCACCTCCCAGGAGGACGTACACGTGTCGGGAAGGAGCAAACGCTCCAGGAGTTGGTGAGGATTTGCGTGTCAGGGTGGAACAGGCATCGTGGAAAGTTTGCAAAGCTGGAGCGGGAAGTTTAATGGAATGATGAGGGAGTGCAGAATATTTTGGGAAAGTTGTGCAGCCAAAGGTGGGCTGGGGCTGGTTTGGGTTGACCGTGCTGTGATACTGCCCTCGCCCGTGTGACGTGGGGCCACCTGCAGAAGACACTTTGGGACCCAAGCATGGAGCAGAGAGTGTCCATGTCAGGCTGATTCCTTGTGGTGAGGGTTATTTTTGTCCTGAAGCTCCCCAGGGTCCGTGCTCCCTGCAAACTTCTCGGGCATGCCCTGCTCCACTGGCTCTGGAGAGTTCTGGTGCTTCCTGGGGTGGCCGTGGGATGCAGCACAGCCATCAGCTGGAGCGTGTGTTGGGACAGGGAGTTCTTTGGGTGGATGTCCTGGTCACATAAATGCAGTTTTGGGATGTAAGAACACCTTTTGAAGTTCAGGCTGAGCTTGGATAGTGCTTTCAGGCAGAAAAAAAAATCAGAAATTAATTTTTGGGTGACAGGAAAATAAGGTTTCCCTTTGGCAACATGAAAATGGAATTTTTGAGTTTTCTATACTGAAATCTCAATTTTGAACTGAATTTATCAGGGGTGACTTTGTCATTCAACTTTGATGTTATGATTTTATCAATTAAGTAGGAAGTTACCTTTTGAGTTGAACAGAGGGGTTTGTTGGTTGGTTTTTTGGGGTTTTTTTGCAAATGCAAACATTTGGCAGCACAGGAGGGGGCTCTTCCCTGTAACCGCTTGAGCCATAGAATTAAAAACACTGTCTTAACCTCTGAAGTTTGGGTGTTTTCAACATGGATGGGGAGGAAATTCCCAGAGTAGCTGAGAGTTTTGAGCCCCAGGAACCTCCTGAAGGTGGGCACCGAGCGCTGCTCACCACAGGCCACCCACTGGGCTGCAAACCACAGGAACTGCTGGTAATTAACAGGCATATTAATCCAAGTAGAACACGATAGCCTTATTATAGTCACATTTTTCACTTCCATCAGAATAATATCATATTATATTAATATTTATTTCTGGCTAATGGGCTGTGAAATGAGCTGAGGGATGCTGGTGGTGGGATGAGAGGTGTTGGGGGGTGGGAGCAGTGGGGCAGAGGGACCCTGTTACCTCCCAGTGACCGGCACGGCCTGTGCCCCTTCCATCCTCTCCCTTACCCAGGTGTTGGAAAAGTTGGAATTGGTGGGAAACGGAGGTGCCAGCGAAGCCAGCCCGTCCTGATGCTGCTGGTTGCACCATGCCTTTGTCCCTTCTCCCTTCCCAGGCACGGGGAGAGGGAGAACAGCTCAGGATGGAGACAAGCTGGACGATGCAGAGCTTTCAGCTCTGACAGATTTGGGCACGGCTGTCAACAAGATGGAGATTTACTTTAAAGAAGGGGAAAAAAACCTTGCTTACACTCTGCCACTCACATCTATTACTCTGGAAAATAAGGATGATAGGAGAGCAAGGAATAAATCCCTTCTAAAAATATATTGGGTGAACACATTAATTTTCCTGTGCACGTGGAAGAGGGTAGGAGAATGAATTTTGAGCTTGGTTCATTCTCCAAAACAAACCATAAGCCTTTTAATTGTTGAGTGTTGGCATCAAAACATATTATTTATGAAGCAGTGGGTTGGTTCTACATGGCCCCTGTGCCTTTTTCCTTCTTTTAAAGCAAATCTCATTTATTTCTTCCTAAAAGGTGCTCTAGAATCTAATATGAGCATTATGAATATTTAATTTTCCAAGCGGGGTTTACACAATCATGGAGCATGTGGTGGCTCGGACGGTCCCTGCACACCCAGCCTGGGTTGGGGCTCAAAGATGTGGCTGCATTTTGCTCTGCTTGGGTCATGTCTCCCAATTTCCCATCAGGAAAGAGGGAATGGCTTTAAACTGAAAGAGAGCCGGCTTAGAGTGACTATTAGGAGAAGGAAACTCTATCCTGTGAGGGAGGGCCTGGCACAGGCTGGGCAGAGAAGCTGTGGCTGCCCCATCCCTGGAAGGATGTCCAAGGCCAGTTGGACGAGGCTTGAAGCAACCTGGGCTAGTAGAAAATGTCCCTGCCCACATTCCCAAGTGGAATGGGACGAGCTTTAAGGTGCCTTCCGACCCAGAAGTCAGAACCTGGGATTCTGTGCTTTACTGTCTGTCTCAGGCTGCTCCATTCCCGTGGCATCTGTTTCTGTAAAATCCGTGTGTGTCATAACAGAGAAAAGAAGCTCCGGAGGGGACGAGAAGGCCCCGCGGTCGTAGAACTTTAGTGGCTTTCTTAGAGGTGAGGTGGTAACACAGTAAAACCATTCCACAGGAGGGGGAAACTCCTGGTCTGCAGCTTAATCGTTAGTGAAAAATTATTTCCTACAGTGTTAAAGATCTAATTGGACCAATCAAAAGGCAAATTAATGATGGCTCATTTGAAGAAATCTGCATGTGTTCATGCACAGCATGCATGTAGGAGCCACAGCATTCTGGAGCCTGGGAATGCTGTCCTCTACAGCATGAGAGGTGTATTCCCTGAGAAGTGCCTTAGTGCTGGCTGGGACATGGGAGAAAGACAATAGTTTCATTATTTCTATTTTTTTTTTTTTAAACTTACAGCACTCAGCTTTTCCCTGTCACTGTTTGGAATTTCCCTCTGAAACCAAAGGAATAGATTTTTGCTCTTAGACTGGACAGCCCAACTCATGTATCCACTCCAGATCAAGCCCCTTTTCTTCTGGGAAAATGTTTTATTTTCCAATTTACTTTTCAATGTGTAAGTTCTGTGTTTTTTAAATAGGGGAAGGAGTGTTCTTCTGTCTTGCAGCCTGACTTTTTGCAAACCACTGAAAACGTGTCCCTTTTCTCTTCTGTAAAAGTCACACTCCCCACACCACAGGATGGGCTGGGAGACAAAATTCTTAGTTAGTTTGAGTTGAAGATGTTCTGAGATTATAGGATGGACTCTTCTGGACCCGTGCCATGGTTTCTATAGATTTATCTCCTGCCCATACTCTGCGGGGAGGGTAAAGCCTCAGATGCTGCTCTCCCCTAGCTCCCAAAATTCAAAGCTTTGTTTTATCAAGAATATATCAAACACTTTTTAGAGCCAAGTTCCCACTAAGCACCCACCTGTATCTATGCCTTGCTAATCCTAATTTTCTGTAAGTCGACTGTAAATTATATGACCTCCAAATATATCACAAAAGTGTGTTTCTGAGGCGTTTTGGGCAGCCTGGACATCTCCAAGGTGCCCAACTGCATCACTCCCTGCACACCGCTGGCTCAGATGCCAACAGAGCAGTCACTGGGCAGCTGCTGGGCTCGGAGGGTATTTCTGCTTGGAGGGTTTCTGTGCTCCTGAATATTTACACCTGCTGTGTTTTGTGTGGCAAAGAGGGTCAAAACCCCTCCGGCTCAGGAAAGGACTCCCAGGATCACCTCCTAGTCCCTGCACCCAGCTGGGCATCTCCTCCTGCCGGTGCTCTCCCACCCGGGGCCTCCTTTGTGCTCCAGCCCAGCCACAGCTCAAATGTTTTTCCTTCCGAGCCATTCCCTGCATTAAGCTCGACCAGCCCAAATTGTCTCACCTTTCCCCCCGCTCTGATAAATGCTCCCTCTGCAGTTAATGTAACCTCCCCGAGCGTCCTTCATTTGTCAAAGATCGCAGCCTTTTTACGACGGGTCATTATTTCACGAGGAATTCGAACAGAAATATTTCCAGTCCACACCAAGCGATCTATTTCGCTTCCCCACCCACCACATTAGCCTCTGAATACTCTCATTATACCATTACTAATTAGAAATTCTCTCAAATTGGCGGCTGCATTAAAAAAAAAAGACAGTGTGCTGAGCATATGGCATAATATCCTATTAATGAACACTCTAAATTCAAACTCAGGTCAGCTGCTCATTTCTTGCTCATGACACCCAGGCAAGGGGGGGAAAAGCAAGCTTTTTTTTTTTTCCCCCTTCTAAAATGCATAATACAGAATGCCGGGATGCAGCAGTGCCTTAGGCCAATGCTTTATTTTATTTCGCTAATTTTTTTGGCAGAGTTGTAAAAAAATAATTTCAAAATGTATGTATATATATGCATCCATAAACCATAGTGGAAGCCACTTGCTGGCTGGTGTGAGTGTTGCCTCCTTTAAAATGAGCAAAACAGGCCCCGTGCACTCCCCAAATCTCTTTGAGCCTCATGAGCACAATTAATGTCTTTTGGGGTTGCGTTTTGTCCTGCCGGCCTCGGTGTCTTCAGTTCAGGGATGTGGGAAAGCTGAGGAACTGCAGCACGTGCACCTTTTTTTTTTTTTTCTTCTTTTTAGTTAAATGAACTAATTGTACCAGACACTTGCACCGTGTGAGTGACTTTTTGGGTTGACCTCACCTTGTTCCTCATTGGCGGTGGCTAAGCCAGGCTGTGATCTGGTGCTGATACCCCCAGAGCCTGAGCTCATCTCTGCTCAGCAATGGTGGTCTGGGGGTCACTGAGCAAAGATCTTCAACAGGGGGCTCTGGGTCCTTCCTGGGTGGGCTTGGCAGTGGGGGGAACTCACCCACGGCTGCTGCATCCCCGTAGTCCTGCCCAGGGCTGGGGAGCGGGTGAGCCCGGCCGCTCGCTGGGTATTGCTCTAGTTGCGTTTTCTAGGCTTGATGGAGACGTGCCAGTGAGTGGGAGGGCTGGGTGTGAGTGTCTGTGTGTTGCTGGGGACAGGCAAAGGTTACCTGCCTTCCTGAGGATTATTTTATCGTATTTTTTTAGCACCGTGAAATTCACAATACGGTAAAATAGCCAATTCTTGTACCTTCCTCTTCGCTGGGCAGATGAGCTGTCAGGGCTTTAGGTCTCATCAGTCTTGTTGTCACTGAGGTTTATAAAACCACCAAATGATATTATGTCAGCTGATTCTTTAATGGGATAATCATTAGCCAAGACCTGAGTAAGGTGTTTTCTTGCCATCACTAATTTCACCTCAAGGTGAACGCACAGGCAAAGCCCGGGGGCGCGGGGTTTGCTGTGATGTGTGTGCTCACTCTGCTCCGTGCCATTGCACCAATTCCTGCTCTTCCTTCTGCGATGTGCCACGTGCCCTCCATCCCCAGTGTTTGTCACAGCAGGATAAGTCCCATCATGAAGGTCGTGACCGTTGTCCCTTGCAGAGAGGCTTCCATGGGTGCCACAGGGCTCCTGGCTCCAGCCCCGAGAGCCTGGGATGGGATCTCATCCCTGTGGGTGCCTGCACTGCCTCAATTTATCCAGGATATCAGCAGCAAAGGCTCAGTGAGGGTGAATATTGTGCAATTTGAGCTTCCAGTTAAGATTGAAAAAGTTTGGGCTTCTCAACAGAATGAAACTTGCACGCTGAAAACAAATATTTTTGCCTCATCAAGAATCCAATTTTCTGTCAAAACAGTTTTCATTAAATATTTCCAAGCAGCCCCGGGTAAGTATTGATTTAAACTGTTACAAGAGAGAGAAGAATGAGGCTTTGTCTCTACAAAGATCATGTTTGCCCACCAATTAAAATTACAGTAGTAGTGAGTAATCGCTGCTGCCTCCAAAGGGGGATTGTTTAATGAAACACATGGTAATTATCCTCGTTAGCTTGCACAGCCCAGCATCACATCCCAGTGAGTGGTCAGGGCATGGTGCAGTGGGAGCAGGCAGCAGGGCTGGGGGGGATTTGTGGAGATGTTGGGATGGGTTGCCAAGGAGGTGAGGACTTTTCCTGGGTGGGCACCACCAGGAAGACACGAACTCCACCCTCGTGTTGCCCACTTGTTTTTCCAAGTGTTCAGGACCTACCACAGCTGTTAATGGACTGAGAAACAAATTGTGACTCATGGCAGGGGCCAGGAATGAGGGCAAGTGCTCCTTGGAAATCGTGGAGTTGGGCCATCGCTCATCAGAGGCTTGTTGAGTTGTGCTGCTCATTCAGGCTTTTTCTAGAAATTTCATGTGCTGCCCTATAAAAGTCAAACTGAGGTGCAGGACTGTCCATGCAAGGGGGATTTCTGGTGCTGTGATGGGCAATTGGGATCATGGTGGTTGTTGGATGTTGGGGTCACTCTGCCTGGTGAGGGCAAAGGTGCTGGAAGAGGCACAGAAGAGCATCTGGAGCTGGATCTGTCCCTTCCAGCCAAGTCATTCTTGTGATCTGAGAGTTAAAGCTGAGATGAGTGCACTGAAGCCCAGGAAGAATTGAGGTTTTATTTCATTGGCACCAGGGTCATTCCTGATTTAATTATGTAAAAATTAATGTGAACTTCTTTCTTGGTACGTATAGGCCATCCATGGAAATTGAATTGGTTGAAATGCTGGTTAAGCTAATCACTTGTAAGTCATTATAATGGCTAAGCACAGGGATGTTGTAATCTGTTGGGACTTCTCAGAGACCTGATTGAAGACCAAGTTTAAGACCCACAGGTTTAATCAGAGGTGATCAGAGATGTTGTGCTGAAGTGATTTTCCTGTTAGCAAGGAGCTGTGAACCATTTCTTCCCACTATGAGAATCCCTGCTGTATGTCCAAAGGGGCTTTTTTTGGTGCTTCCCAAAACATTCCCAGCCTGGCAGCTGTGGACAGAGTTGTGTGCTAATAACGAGCCCATGGGTTTCACTAGCCAGAAACACCCATATTGCAGCATGGCACAAAATATTTGGCTGGTTAAATTCTGATTGAAGCTACAGATTATCTTCCCCATGAGTGCAGGGGCTGCAGGTGAAGGCAGTGCATCAAGACCAAGATCCTGTACCCACTAAAATAGCTTCTGCCAGGGATCCTGTCCCTGTGTCCTCCAGAAGAAATGAGTAATTTTAGGACCATAACATCAGTTGCATTTAAAATACCACTGAATTGTGTGGGACCTGTACTCTGCAAGGTGGTGCAGTTTGATGGGGCTTGGCAGGGACCTGAAATGCAGCAGCACCCCCGCAGTGATGTGTCATGGGCAGGTCGTGCCCAAGCACCAAGTCACTGCACCAGCATCACTTCAATACAGATTTGAGAGATTTCCATCATCACACCTTCCCCTGTCATTACACATGTGCCATATGTGCAGGTCTGTGCATGCAGATGTATATTCCTACACCTGTGTGTGTGGTTTTGGTGCAGGCAAGGCTCAGGTGGGGTGTGACCCTACTTGAGGGTCTTGCAGGGTCTCTTTAGAGCTCCCCTTGCTCCCACAGCCATTAGCCATCTTTAATATGATGTCATATTTATAACAATTTATATACATTTTAAAGGAATAAAAACTTGAAATTGCTATTTAGAAGCACATGAACAGCTTGCAGAGTGTTTTATCCATCTGCTCCCCAAAATGACCACCTTTGTATGTGCCTGCAGGGTGCTGGGCCCGAGCTGCTTCCCAGGTTTTGTCAGGAGCCAGCTGATGTCCATAGCAAATCAAGATGCTTGTTGTAATGTTCGCAAAAATGTAATTTGATTTGCCTTTGTCAACAAAATCTGCGGAAACATCCCCTGCCTGAATAAATATCCCTGCAGGGTAGCACATGCTTTGTAAATAATTTTCATTGTAACCCCCTCTTCCTAGCAGGGTGGAGAGTTGAGAACATTCATCAAGTCTCACATTAAGAAAATCATTTTCTTGTACCTAATTTGTGCAATAAATAAAGTCCACAATTTCTTGCTTCTGCAGCAAGGAAATGTAAAGAGCTGAGACAGGGGGTTTTTGGCAGTGAGTCTCTTTTTGATGGCTATTCCTGCCTCAGGCTTGGTGCCTCCTGGAGGACAACAACTCCCCAAGAGTTTGGGATTTGGGGCATGTCATCCTCTGTGCACTCCAGCACGGAGCAGCCCAAAAGAGCTTTATTTGCCAGGCAGGGCGTGAGAGACTCTTTCGCATCACATCCCAAATGTCTGCAGTCTCCCGTTCCTGATTTGGAGCAACATCTTGGATGATGCTGAGACTGGGGTAAAGATTTACCCAGCTGCAGGAGCTCTTTGGCCAGGCCTGCCCAGGGCACAGCTGGCACAAAATAGAGGTTATTTTTCCAGTAAGGAACTTGGAGAGATTTGCTTGCTGGCAACTTGTGCTATTGACTGACTGCAGAAGGGAGAGGGCATTGTAGGGGGGTTTCTTAAGCTGAATTATCTTTGCTTTTTTCTTCTGCTATCAGATAAGGTTTATGCAGAAGGAGCCATAGGAAAAAGCATAGCCTTGTTCCCCTCCACTCACCCTGATTGTTGGTTCAGCAAAGGCAGCACTGCTCCCCGATGCTCTCAGCTGCCTCTGGCTCAGGCTTTGGGAGCTGCACCAGGTTCTCTGCACCTTCAGGAGTGACCTTCAGAGCTCCTGCCCCTCCAGCACTGCTCCCAGGCAGCTCTGAACAGGCACATGACAAACCTACAGGCCAGGGCTCAATGCCTGGGAAGGAAACACAGAGGGCACGGAAGAGTTTTGGCATTTCCTTTGCTGCTCCTTGGGTGACCAGACTCTTAAAATCCTCCTTATTGATCCCAAGGCTCATCGGGGAATTGGAGCACAGGTCTGTCAAGCTGGGAGAATACCAAGATGGGAGGATAGCTTTGTTTTTTAACTTGTAGAAATGTAGATCTGTTATTTATATATATTTTATGGATGGCATGTTCCTATCCCCAGGCATTTTGCATTGGAATTCAACTCATTGCAAGCCTATTACATGTTCACTAACTATAAACCATCTGATTTATATTCATTAACCAGTCGTAGACAGCAGCAGTGGCATAACTTTAGCACTGGACATGCCTCAGTCGACGGGTGAACTAAATTTCAGTTAATTAAGGTGCCGTAATTGTTGTCCAGTACAAGTGTCTTCAGGGCATTCACTTTGTAAATAATTTTTCACCCCAACCTTTCCTGCATACTTGGTTGCTGCTCTGCAACTTGGTTGGAGCCATAAATTATTAGGAAATCAGCTTTCCTGCCTTCCTGGTAGGAGAAAGTCCTTTTTCTGCATCTTGCCAAGGACAGCGATGGTGTTAATGATTAGCAAATGCAACGGGGCTGAGGAGAAGGCAGTAGAAGGATTATAACCCACAAAACCCCCCAAAAACCCAGAAAATCTCCAAGAGGGGTGTTACTTCAGAGGAAGCCTGGTGCGTGACCGCTGCCAGCTCGTGGTCAACCTCGGCTCACCTTCTCTGGAAGTGCTTTGCTCGGAGGCAGCAGGAGGAGCTTATGAGGTTGAGCTTCACCTAAACACAGCCTGGCTCAGAGGAGGCCTGGAATGAATTCTTGGGCAGGTTCAATCTGGTTGCCAAGAAAGTCAAAGCTGAAACTTCGAAACTTAAGTCAGTTTTCTCAGAAGTTCAGATTTGAGTGGAACCTCATAGAAAGGGACACTTCCTCTCCTGCTTTTACACCCGGCAGGTTGAAAGCCAAGATGGAAAGTGTTCTCTTGTCTTGTACTTCATGTGAAAATAAATGTGGGCAGCTCTGAAAGGAGCCAGTCCCAAGGTCACAGGGGAGGGCAAACCCCACGGGGGTGATCAGCACTGACCAGGACATTTTCCTTTTGTTTTTTGGAAATAGGGCAAAAAATACCCTTTTTGTAGAGCGTGTGCTGCAGATTGGGGCTCCCTGGGTTTGTTTTATGTTAATGGTGTTTCCCTGAGTGACAGTGCTCAGGGTCTGGTGTATCTGGTTGGGCTGGGATCTGACATGCAGTATTATCGTGTGTCCCCCATGCTCAACATGTTTGCACAGTGTAGCCTGGGCAAGTGGCTGGATTTTCACCTGTGCTTAAGCAATGGAGCAAAAGCCAAGTCTCCCCTGCCAGCTTTCACCCAGCAATTTAGTGCCTGTCAGAGTCGAGGCTGCTTTGAGCCTTTGTGCACCGGTAAATCCTCCTGGTGAGCGCCCGCAGACACCTCTGTAGTGCATGGAGGGGGCACTGGAGCTTCTCCATTTGTCTGCTCGAGCTTCCTCTTGATCTGACAGCTCCTTCCCAGACCTGCCCGGCAGCAGACATATGCCAGTCTCTCTGATAGTTCATGTTCACTTATTAATATAAAGATTCAACTTCACACTCGCCGGAGTAAACCTTGCATGATGCCTCTGACAGTAATTCAGTTGTAGCCTCAATCAGATGCTGGATCTCCAGGCCATGGCTATCCCGCTAGCCTTTTCCAATTTTTCACTACACCAGTCATGAATAAATCACCAAAACACATCAGATTGCTGAAAATGGAAATACCAGAGACAGGCCCCAGTTCAGTAGTCAAAGAGCATCACCTTCCTGCAGCAAGCATGCACGCTCCGTGCTCCCTTGTCTGCTCATCACATCCCATCCCGTCATCCAGAGGCCCCAAACGCCTGTGAATCACCAGTGTGCACCCTGTGCATCCCACCACACGTTGCTCCTGGCCAGGGAGAGGTGATTTCCATTCACTGGATGTGCTGCCAGATGAGCCATCAGCAGGACCCAGATGCTCCGAGAGCAGGGCTTGCCCTCTCGTGCGTGCCGCAGACAACGCTGCGCATTTTCAGTGCTTGGTAGCAGAAAAAGCAACAAAATAGTAGGTTCTTCCAGGCCTTTCCCCTGGCCTCAGTGAAATACAGTTCATAGGAGCCTGGAGGATCTGGTTCTTCCAGCAGTGACTGCAGCAGTCCTGTGCATGGACAGGTGCCTTGTCCTGTCCCAGACTCCCCCCTCAGAGGATGCTGCCTGCACATGATGCTGTGTGCCCTCGGCTGGTGCAAAGCAGGGTGGCCCAAGGATCTGTCCCTTGGCTGCCACTCTTTCCTGGCACTCCACTGCTGTACAGCAGCACCTGCTCCCTTGGAATCCAGGGATGCAGCGGGGAGAGGTGGCAGGAAGATGCTCACCCTCAAGTGGAATCCTTAGGTGGATCCATTTGATTTCTGCTGGTCTTCTTTAATTTTGGCCCTTTTCTCAGCTATAATCCCCTGTGGAGGGGGGTCCCAGGTAGTGCAGTCAGGACCCTCGTGCACAGGGGCTCGCCTTCGAATCCCAAACGACTCCCTTTAGTTACCTGCCTGATGCTCCGTCACTCTCGACGTCATTAACCTCTAACCCTTCTCTTTGCTCCACTCTGGAAGCCTGAATGGTGTCTTTTGAAACTTGACCCAAAGGGTGAAATATCGTCTGTGCCCAAATTGAAGGGGCCTTGCCCCTGACATGGGTAGAACCAGGGTCTTCTCACCCTAATCTACCCATTACAAACACAGGCATGTTGGTGCCTCTCCCATGTGGCTGAACTCCTCAGGCATTGTTCTGAGAGAGAACTCCAGATAAAAGGAACTGCCAACTAGTGTTATTTAAATCACGTTAGGTCAGAAAAATAAATTAAAACTTGAAAAAAAAATGAAAAAAAAGGCCCAAATCACCACTCATAAAATAAATCAATTTCTTTAAAATTAGCCACCTTAAGTTTGGCATCAATTCTATTTCTGTAAGGTTTGTCTGTTTTGTAATTTTGTTTTTTATCTGTGTTGTTATATTAAACCCCATGCTAATAAAATGTCAAATTAAAAAAAAAATTAGTATCCCTAGTATTGCAGAAAACCAATAAAATAAAACCTTACAAGGGAAGCAAAAGAAAATTTCCATCATTCTCTCCTTAACTGAAATCAAAATTAGAGTGTTATTAGAAATTTCATTAGGATGGAGCAGATTGGTAATGAAATTACATTCCAGCTTTCCACAAACCCAATGTATTAAGTAGGTTTGATCAATGATGTTCACACAATTAATTTTGTCTGATTGCTGAGGATTACTTTATCGACAGTCACATTTCACACTTGTGGGGTTTTTTTTGTTTCCCCAGTAAATTCTCCACGATGTCAGATCACATGATGGTGATGTGGGTTTGAAGCCCCAGCTCTCCAAGAGGCTTCCAGTGGACCATGACGGGAATCAAGGTAAGGATGTCACTGCTCTTAATTGTGCTTGTTATGGTGGTGCTTATGGACAACCAACCTCGGCGTGGAGAGGCTGCTCAGGAACCCTGAGGAGGTTCGAGAAGCGATGGAGGAAGACCATGTTCATGCTCTCCTTGGGCTGCCTGGGGACTCTTGGTGGTCTGCTCTGCTCTGCCGTGCTCCTGGGGGGTCTCAGGACTGTGTTCTGGATGGTCTGTGTCTCTGAGCTTCGTTACAAACTGGTGCGACTGGTTTTGCTGGGTGCAGAGCCAGGCTGGGGTCTGGGCTGCTGTGGGAAGGCTGTGGGGATGTTACTGAGATGGGACAGCCACTTCCATGCGGTCAGATATGTTAGTTCAGTCTCAGCACTGGTGCTGCCACAGCTGGCGGCACATCTGGAGGCTGCACTGAGGCGGGAAGGAGAAGGGGAGGGCAGCAGCTCCATAAACCGTGGGTTGGTTTAAGCAAGCTCTGCTGCTGGTTCCGACTCGGGTTGTTCTGAGCAGCAACAAGGACTCTTTGAGGTTTCGTTGCCTGCAGCCAGGTTGTCCTTGTCCATGGTTGTCCCCGTCGTGCAGGCAGGGAATGTTTCTGGACCCCTCTGTGTTACCCTTCGGTGCTTCCCAATGTCATTAGATGACTTTTGCATGAGAAAATGAAGCCTATGATATTGCGGCAGCAGAGTGAGGTGAACTTTTAAGTTGCAGAAAGGAACCGGTTCTGTGGTTTGGGTCTCTGTGTCTTAGAAATGACCGTGGATTTCAGCTACTCCAGCGAGATTTTAACCACAGGACTCCTTGGAAAGCTTCAGTAGTTCAAGACCTGGAAAGGAAAAGCCCTTTTTCTTCTCCTAGGGTTAACCTTTGCCATATTATAGGCACTGTCTGCTGAGTACCCAGCTGTACGTTTCCAGTGCCAGGGAAGGGGGAGATGCCCCACCGTGGGGTCGGCTGCCTGCCCAGGAGGAGGGAGGAGCGTGGGGCACACCGTGCTCCTGTCCCAGCCTCTGGAAACTGTTTTCTCTGTGTACGCACAGCAAAGATACCAGGATCTAATTCTGAGAGATGAGACATCTCATCTGTCAGAAGCTGAGTGAATTAGAATAAGAGTATGGTTTTGTTTTTTTTCCTTAAAACAGCCCAAAGTTTTTATCAAGATGCCATTTATCAGCAGTGCTACCAGCCACTAGCAGTAGGCATCCTGCCAATCATTTTATGGAAATAGGGAAGGACTTTAATGTTTGGATGCCCATCTGAATCGACTCTTGTTCATGTCAGCAGATCTGATGTGAAAGCAAAGGTGCCCCTATGCAGTCTAGTTACCATCAAACCTGTAAGTGTCAGCATTTTAAAGGCAAGGAACACAATGCTGATGGTGGGCAATGTCACTGGTTTAACCTATTTCAAAGACATTAGCTCCTGCAGTCTCTTCCTGCTCCTTGTCTCAAGGATTAGTTATGCCCGAAGTGCACCTGCTCCGTTAATCTCTGCAAATAATTATGGAGATACCTGCTTATCACCAGCTTCCACAAATTCATCTATTCATCCCAGCCAGTTACCTGCAGGAGTAGCCAGCAGCTATTGCACTTGGTCTTTAAACTCTGGGCTCTCACACAGTCCTTTGAAGCAGTGTTTGGATGGAGCTGCTGAGGTTCCTGTCCTCTGCAGAGGGTCAGCAGGCAGCTCTCCTTGGCTCCTGCAGCCCCAACTCCAGGGGCAAGATCCACATGGACCTGCTACCTGAGAGCAAAACCATCTGGGGAAGAGGCAGCCTTTCATCCAGGGGTGAAGGGACACTGTTCCAACCCGAGTCACCCTGTGCCCAAACCACGTGGTGCTGCTTGGAGAGCCAGGATGGCACTGGGTGGACTGGGTGGTGTGACGTGCAGCTCCTGGGTCACCATCCCCTGTCCCTCTGCCTCCTTCCCTCTTTGCCCTCCCCATCTCCCTGGTCTCCAAGGTGTGTGCCATTTGGAGCAGGGATTTCTGGTGGTGTCCAACTGCATGGCATCAGCGTTTCCTTTTCCTGATGGGCTCCCCAACCACCTCAGGGATACAGAAGGCTGAGCTGGGCACCGCTGCTGCTGGGGAGATAGGGTTGTGCCTCCCTGATGCCATCCCATTGCTCCCTCCCTGCACTCCATTTTGCATGGCATTCCCATCATTTTAAAGGTCAGAGGTTTTTTTGGAGGTGACCCTAAGGCTGCTTGGTTAAAACTTGGTGCAGGCAGGAGGGTGCAGGCAGCACAGGCGGCGTGGCCATCCTCGCCCGGGCACTGCCGGCACTGCTGCTGCAGCTGTTGACACTACAAGTGATTAACATGGGTAGGACAGTGAGGGGGAAATAAATAACATCCTAATCTCTGGCACCATCATTCCTTTGATGAGAACAAAAAATATGAAGACTGAAAGATCAAAATAACTGTATTAGAGCATGAAAAGGGAAATGCTCTTTTAACCACCGCTGTTCAGATATATCTCCTCAGATCTGACATGCTGTAATATATTTGTAACAGAGATATATATTAGGGGGTAAAGCTGGTGATTAATTTGCTTTACCTTTTCAGAGCATATACATAAAAACCTACATTAGCAGAATTAGCATTCTACCTGTCTTTGAAGATCTTTGCTTTGAAATGTATAAAGTCTTGTCGATTTTGTGTCTCTCAGAAGAATAAGAGTTGTTTTTTTCCTGAAGCTTCCCCCAGCCCACCTCCTTCCTGACTCGCCAGCACGGTGCAGGCAGAGATGCTCCGGGTTTCGTCTCTAATTACTGCATCAGCACCCTCAGGGGCATTGCTGTAGCTGCTGCCCATATTCACCCCTCTTGACTCATAATTGCTGTTGAAGCTTCTGAGACTAGAGATCAAAGTATTCATGTCATTCATGTTTCTGTCAAAGGTCTTATCGTCAAAGCACCAACTATATTTCAAGAGACGTCTGCTTTTCTCAAGAGCAACAGACAAACTTGGCTTTGCCTTTTTTATTTCTTTCTCTCCTCCTCATTGCAATGTTCCTGCAAGGAAATGCAGGTGCAGGGAGGAGGAAGCAAGGGGCTACCCAGGTTGCATCCCTGGAAATTTAGTTATTGATTGCTAAGGTGTGTTGTCCCAACCAAAACGGTGCAAATTTCTTTGTCTGACCTTCCCCGTCCCCCTGCCCTCCCATGGAGGATGTCAGAGCTGGAGTTGTGTCTCGTTGTTTGCTGCTGGTGTTTTGGTGGCCCCGCAGGAGAACCGGGATGGCCAGTGCCTGGGTTGGCCCTCACAGCTCAGACACTGCCCTTCTCCTCCCTTTTCTCTGGCTGTGTTTTACTTTGCTGTATGGACAGACTGGCAGCTCCTCGGGATCTGGTACCACCACATTTCCTTTTGTGGCGAGATTTTGCCTCCAATCAAAACATTAGAGATAAAAATAACCTTTGTGGTTTTTAATGTGATTGAATTTTGAATCCTGACAACTTATCAGAAACATTATGTTTTATTTGTCCTGTTTTCCTTTGGGAAAGAGCTGTTGGGTTGGGGCTTCCAGGGATGCCCAGCAGACAGTGGGGGTTTCACCGTGAGCACTCTCACCCCACTGCAGTGCCTGTGAATTGATTGCTCACCACTCCTAAACCCTCTGGGAGTGCCACGCAGTAAGCACAGCTCATGCACGTGGGTTCACACTCGGCCACGCTCTCTGTTTGGTTCAGAGGCTTTTGCACGTGCCAGAGCTCCCCAGGTGCCCCAGCTGGAAGGGCACAGGTAAACCCCAGCCCTGGTGCAGGGAAATGGGTGCAGGAGATGCCCCAGGGCTGGCGCCCACTGACCCACCTGGCACAAGGGGAGCAGCAGAGCAGCTGCCGCAACTTCTGATGAGTTTCTCTCCGAGTCCTCAGAATCAGGAGCAGGAAAAGAACTTTATAAAATTCTCCACAACCAGTCGAGCGGAACCTATTTTCTCTCACAATGCAATTAACGGCACCAACATTTACAAAATATGATTACAAGCACTTTGGTTAAGTAGAGGAAAGTATATTAGATAGCAGCGAGGGGTTGATCTTAATGTGCATTTTTTCGAGAGACTTGCATTTTCTTTGTGCAAATAAAGAGGCCCTAAATTCTCCATAGGCACTAAAATCAATGCAGTGGAACCATGATAACAAACACAGGCTCCACTTTTTGCTACATCCCCCAATTAATTAAGCCTTTCACGGGCATGTAATTAGGAACATTAGCAAGTCATAAAATTGCCGTGAGTCTCTAAATTATGTGCTGGCCCTCAGCAATTTGTTTTTAATTCCTTTTGAAGACAATGGCACTGCGGGGTCCCATAGATCTTCATAGCAGCCTACTGTTTACTTCTTTATGGCTCTATGAAGATCTAACTGTTTTCTACTGCTCCCAGATGCACCCGCACTATTTTCTTGTGTGTTTTCATTACCTGAGTTAGATTTAAAGGGAAACGGCATCGGAGCGTCCCACGGCCGCCCCGCCAGAGCAGGGAGCATGGAGGGAGTTGGGATGCTCTCCCAGAGCCTGGGCTGCTCCTCAGCCAGCAGCCACCACCACAGTTTATTCACTTCTATGTAGACTGGCGCGAAAGGCAGATAAATAAATAAATAACCGGGAATCATTTCAGGGGGGAAGGTTTATTTCCCTGTTATTGTGATTTACTCCTCCTTGATGAGAGTGTCTCTTTCACAGCGGAGGCGCGGGAAAACGTTTGTACGCTCGCGGGGTCAAGAGCAGGAGAAAGAAGTAAATAGTGGAAGCAAATTGTTTTTCCTTCCAAAATATCCTGGGTCGTTTACAGCTGACGGGTCGCCAGGATAATACCTGGACATGTGTTCTCCTGGCAGGTTCGTACTGTGACGGATATGTGGAGCCAGCTGATTGTTTGGAGCTGATTTTGGGCTTTAGTTCATCTGTTGGGCACTAGGAGTTGGTGCTGAGCTGTCCAGCACTGGGCAGCTCTCACTCGTGCCCAGCTCTGTGCCTGTCCCGGTGTTACCGCTCGGCATCCCAGTAACATCGGCAGTCTCCAAGCGGGTGTTGCTTTCCAACCCGTGCTCACCACAGCCATGCGTTCCCCCGAGCACTGGTGATCTGAGTCAATTAGTGCTGTTGAATTACAAAACAGGTTTAGTGATAATAATAAGCAGAGACGGTAGTAAATGAGGTGAATTCTGGCTCGTCTCCATACAGCCACTGTGGCGTGGTGCTGGAGCTTTTGGCCATGCCTGCCCCGAGCCTCCTGCACTGTCCTTCCTCCCTTCAGGCATCCTGGTGCTCTCCTTCCCTTTGGGTGGCAAAAAACCCCTCCATGCTAATGTATTTTTTTAATGCAAAGTGGAGAATGTGTTACTGCTGGGCCAGGGGATATGTCAAACAGCAGCAACCCAGAAGGAAAATCATCCCTGGAATCCTTCGTCTTCACTGGTGTTTTCACTGCCTGATTAGGCTTTGTTTTGGGGCTGGAAGAAATACCAAGCCAAGCATAATATAACACTGTGCCGTCTGTGTAAAGCAGCAGCTGGACAGAGGGCGTAGATGTGGATTTACCAGTTGTCAGCAAAAGAGAAAAAAATTGGGGAGCATTTGCAGTTTGGTGCACCAGGGCAGGCAGGAACAAGGTGATGCTTAAAGGATGCCTGAACTGCAGAAGGAGGGGAGCTCAGTAGCTCCCCTCTTGAAATCCATTTGGATTTCAGTGCAGTGGTGGGATTGCAGCGTCCAGCTGGGGCAGAGGGGGCCAAGTTCTGCCCTCAGCTGCTCCCAGCACTGTGTGCCAAGCTTGAAGGAGCAGGAGCAGCGTGCTCTGTAGGTGGATTTGTTTCTGCTCTGTTGGCTTGGGAGCTGAACTGTGTCATGTGCTAAAATTTCAGCTTCCGAGGTGAAATGTTTCCTGTGTCCCTGGGCGGGGGGTGGATTTACTGTATGAAGAGGGAAGACTGCATGTGTGAAGGGTCAGCAAAAAGAAAACCCCAAAAGCCAAACTCAGGGGTCAGTCCCATGGCCACAATACAGACTTTCAGTTGAGATTGGCTCCTGGCTTTATCCCTGTGCCTTGTACATATGTGCCCTTTGGATTTATACGGCACGACGCCCCGGATAGGTGGGAGCAGTGCAATGCCACGTTCAGCTGCCCCAGCCTCCATCCATGGTGCTCCCCACTCCTGCCAGCGCCCCATTCCCAGTGACTGTGCCCCTGTGCCAGGCCAGCTGTGCCACATGGCCCAGAGGAGGAGGAGGAGGAGGAGGAGGGCTGCGATTCTGCACGTCTGCTTTGCCTTATCTCTCCCTGTTTCCACTGGGAGATGGTATCACTGGCAGGGGACCTGCCCGCCTGCGCCGAGCAGGGCACGGGGCAGATACCATCTCTGCTGGGGGACAGCCTGTTCGACAGCGCCGATTTATCGGGAGCCTGTGGGGATCGCTCCGTGCTTTGTGAGCAACAGCCTCGCTGGCCACGAGGCACATCCGAGCCTTTGGCCTCACCGCCCCGGCCACAAACCCCCCACCCACAACTGCCTGGATATGAGGGATGTGCTTTCACACCAAATCTTTTTGTCTTATTGTGAGCGAGGGTCTCCTTTTAATAGGTACAATGCAAGCACTGGATTTTAAGCTTGTCTTTGAAGTTTGGTGGTGTTTGGAAGGTGTGGCGTTGACCCCGTCCGTGCATCCCCGGTGCAGGCAGTCCCTGCCCTGCCACAGCTCTGCTCCTGCTCTTGGAAAAGCTTCCAGAGATGGGCTGGGGCTCTGCTGCCCCGAGCAGTTCATCACCCCGTGCCTCAGCTCAGCCCCAGCGCAGAGTTCATTCGCATGCACAGCCAAGCAGAAACAAAGGCGCACATAAGGATTCTGCCGTGTCTCTGCAAGTCCAGGCACTGGAGTTGAGTTTGCCTTATTTCACGGACGCAATCCCCCAGGATATAGGGAATGGTTATTAAAAAGCCCAGAGAGCAGTGTCTAACCTTGAGTAAGTGTTTTCTTGTTGTCATCCAAAGATCTAAAGAAAATCCTGAAGAGAATACATGGTGAAGACATATATTATAGTTGGAGCTTTTTATCTCACACATGTGACTTTGCCTATCATGAACTGTACGTTTTTATTCTCACTAGTGGGACAAAACTATATCCCACTGCAGCATATATCAAGAGGAAGAACATTGTACCTTCTTTGCATTAATATAAATAGCTGTTTAGGACCAATTCCTTGGCCAGATACTACCATCTTACCTGTCCTTTATCTAAGATATTTGGCATGTAGCTCAAGTTTGGTTTATTTAGAGTCAGGATGCAGCAGCTTTTACATATTAAAGGTGCATTTTAAAAGAGCATTTTCTATTCTAATTTGGGGGGAATGGAGCTCTTTAGGGCATTCAGGGAACGATGTCCATCTGATTTACATTTCCCTTGTTGGAGCAGAGCTGCATACGCATATTAGAATGTAAATAATAGTGATGGATACATGTATCTTTAAAAGATCCATTTTCTCTTTTGACTAAGGCATCCAGGAGAGGAAGGAGAATGTAGATCACTTTTACAGGTGGAAAATCAATCTTCTAAGACAATGTACATGACACAAGAGCCAACTCCTCCTTTCCAAGCAACTTGGTGCCAGGGTAAGAGGTGGAAAGTTCCCAAAGAAGTCCCCTCTGGCATCCAAGGGTGGGAGATTTTCTGGTTATTTTCTTTGTCTCTTCTCTCACAGCTGCCCACCCACCAGAGTCAGAGGGGCCCAGCACAGATTTGCCAACATCACCAGTATGGTCAGGTCTGATTTGGATTTCCAAAGGGTTCCAATCCCAGTTATCTCTGCTGGAAAATGAATTCAGTGAACAGCCAGTAAAATTATAAATTGTAACCGGGGTCCTGTTAAATAGCGTTATTTTTGTTCTGTGTGGGGACTTGGCAAGCACAGATTTATATTCCCTATTGTATATATGGGGCTTGAGGAGTTTCTAGGACTTCTTTGAGATCCATCTGGATTCAGCAGCACCACTGGAATGCCAGGATTCAGATCTACCCCCAAACCATTGCATACCTGTTGCAGCAACACAGCAACATGAGGAAACACAGGATTGGAGAGTTTGAGACAAAATTACCCCAGTAAGGGTTGAAACTGAGCACATGAGTTGAGCTCTGCCATGGTTCCCTGTTTTCCTGTGTGTTCAGCAGCAAATTCCTTCAGGAAAATGAGAATTATGAGGATTTCTCTGTCGCGTTGGCATTCTAAAGGTGACAACGTGAGCTTTGTAGTAAAGCCACCGCTGGATCGTTGTTGTTCTGGGAATGCTCGTGTTGTGCTAAGGGCCTTGCTAACATTTACTGACCCAAAATGAGGAGCAGGAGTTCGCTTTGCAAGTTTGCTGCTCATAAAACTCCTGGGCAACGTGGGTACCCCAGGAATGCTGAGCGAGTTTGGGTCTGATTCCAGGAGTCCAGGGTGGCAGGTAATCATTGACTGCAGCAGCGAGTGTGCCTCTGGGGTTGGTAGCACTTCTGCTCCTGTGTTGGATTAACCCAGAAACTCCTGCAATAAAACCTTCCCTGGCCAAGGTGATTTGTGGTGAAATCCGGAGCCTTCAGTGAACTTTCTCATTTGAAACTTGGTGCAGGCGTTTTCCCTCCAACTTCAGAGGTACCAAAAGGAAAAAAAAATATTAAAGTCCCTTGATCATCACAAGGGGAAATTAAATCTCTGGGCTTAGCCCTCATTTCCCTCAGCCTTCCAGATTGTCCAGTAATGGGAGCAAAGCTCATTTCCTCTGGGATCCCCTTGTCAGCTGGTCACTCCAAGCTGGTGGAGAGGGGAGGGGGATGGATGTGAGAGTAATTGCCTGCAGGAAAGAGGTAGGGAGATGAGCAAAGATACTGGTCTTGTGTCAGAGGAGCATGAAATTAAGCAATCAGGAGTTGAGGGGAAATTGGGGTTGTTTACAGACCCAGATAAACAAACGCTCTGCTCTGGAGAGGAAGGCAGGAGCAGGGCCCAGAGATTCTTTGATGACTGGAGGTGCTCAAGAAATGATTGGACATGACACTCGGCGTTCTGGTCTAGTTGACAAGGTGGTGATCAAAGGTTGGACTTCATGATCTTGGAGGTCTTTTCCAACCTAAATGATTCTGTCATTCTGCCAAGTGAGAGGGACTGGCCAGGAGGCCGGGGAGAGGGAAGGACTGATGTAACCTGTGTCTCAGAGGAGCAGCACGAGGCAGGAATAGGTTACATCATCCTTCTGGTGTGAGGAAGGTGAAGGATATGGAGGAGCAGCAGAGCTCTGGGGACAGGTCCCATTGCGCTGGGAAGCAAAGCCCAGAGATGGAGGTGAAAAAGGGGTGAGAGATCTGGGCTCAAATCTGGTCCTTGTTAATTGTCTGTGCATTAATATGTGTCAGCTATAGCTATATGCTGCTATGTAAGAAAACTTACCACTGCCTCATTAACCTCTCCAGGTCTGATTTTGGCAGCTTTCAGCACACCCTGTAAGGTACATTTAATTAGCGGGGTATTGGATGAGTGAGTGAACACTGAGGCCAAGCTGCTCTTTCAGCTCAGTTTGAATATAATTGTTTTGATTATGTATTTATTTTGATAGTGTCCTGGTGAACACTTAGAACACAAACAGGCAGCTATAGATGTGGCTCCTGAAATCCAGACTGGGCAGCATTGCCGTTCTGCAGATTACTCCTCTGAAGTGAAATGTGGTGGCCAAGAGCTGTGGGAAGGAGGGAGTGGAATTTCAGAGCATTGGCGACCTCCCAGGCTGCTTTCCTCCTTTCCAGCCCAAGTGCTTTGTTTGTGCAGAGAAATATCTTTGGATTTGGGGAATGGGAAGATTAAGAAATCCCAAACCACTGGAAGGAAGGGAAAATATCTCTCCTTGATGAGCAAGGCCATTGCCAGAGCCTGGTGGGACAATCTTGGCTGAAGCAGGACAGCCCAGCCCTGGCCTGGGACAGCCCTGGGTGCAGGGTGAGAGCCCACGCAGGGAGGGGGTGACACTAACTCGAGGGGACAATGCTAGGGCTGAGTGACAATGCGGGTGAAGCAGATCGACATCAGGCGTGAAGGCTCTGGCTTTCCTGTGCTCAGACCGCAGTCACACGCCGCCTCTGAATCATGAGCCTTGCAACCAGCAGGCATAAATTTATACTATACAGATGAGAACTGTGCCTGGGAGACAGAACATCTATCTCCTTTGCACTTATCTGCCACCGTGACACAAACAATCAGAGATGATTCTCTGGCACAACAAACAGCAAAGTGTCTTCTTTGTCTTTGCCTCAAAGGAAAACACTATAACACATCTTTTTGGCCCGTGCTTTTATCACTTACTTTTGTTCAATAATCTTCCTGCCCAATATA
Source organism: Grallaria varia (assembly GCA_013396735.1). NCBI lineage: Eukaryota > Metazoa > Chordata > Aves > Passeriformes > Formicariidae > Grallaria > Grallaria varia. The sequence continues at coordinate 349,255 of VWZG01003370.1, read as the reverse complement.
CAGGATTTGGCCGTGTGTGTGCGTGTGTGTAATAGGAAATCTGCCCTGTTTGCAGCGTCTGAGCACAGGCGTGGGGAGGAAATAAATGCACTGTCACTGGGGCTTACGTGGTTTGCAGCAGACCGTGGCTTAACCCCAAATCTCTACGGCAATGCTGGATTTTCTTTACTTCCACGGAGCTTTGGCTTTCTGGGGATGTGGAAGAACAAACCTTAAATGATTCTGAGGAGCCTTTCTCGCTCTGTGAGTGACCTCGCTGCACGTTGGGAGCTGGGCTGGGGGGAGTGTTACTGATGGATGTGAAAAGAGTAATTCCTAATGGACAGCACTGTCATCACAGCACAGCATAGGGCACCAAAAAGGCATCTGATCCCCGTTCAGGTCGGGATGTTGATTCTGGAACCTAATAATGAACAGTAAGAACTCATCAGGGATCGCTGGTCACTTGAATGCAGTGATGGGGCTGTTTGGATCTGAGAGAAGGATAGTTGCTTGCTGGCTTCTTTGCATTAGGTGGAGGGGGGATAGGCAGAAATTGAGCAAAACATTTAGAGTCTCTCTTAATTCCACTCAGAAATGTTCTGCAAGCCTTCAGTAATAGATGGTTTCACTGGTAAAACATTGGTCTGGGCAGGAGGAGGAAAGGCCGGTCCCTCTGCTGAAGGGTGAGCACAGAAACACTCGCCTGATTCCCAAGGTCACAGCTGATAATGGGAGCAGCCCCCAGGCCCTGCCAGGCGCAGATCCACGTGGAGCCTCCCAGCTCCACGGCCTGGGCTGCCCAGGGATGTGACTTGCCTCAGCAATGCAGCCGTGCAGGCACAGCCCTTGGGATCAACACGGTTAGGAAGAAAAATTGCCTTTCCATTTCACATTATGCTGGTTTGAATAGGGAAAAGAGCTTCCCTGGCCTCGGTCCGAGGGTCACGCCGCAGCAGAGGTGTGACAGCTCCCACGTGGCCACGAGGCTTTGGGATCTGGTGGTGGGAGGTACATTCCTGATCCAGGTGGATGGAGACAATTAGGAATGATTCAAGCTGTGTTCTTGCCTGCCCTGGGCCGGGGCTGGCGCAGCCCCCTCGGCCAGGGGAGCCCTTCCCTCGTTGCTGCCGCAGGCTGGGGCGTGATTTTTCAGGCATTGGCAACGTGTTTGCTGTTCCCTATTTCAAAAGGAAAAATGGAATCCGATTGCACCTCAGATGCAGACAGTCCCTCGCACAATATTTCCTGCACCTCCTCTCCAGATAAGCCACCTTTTAAGATGATGTATGGTAGCACTTACCTGTTACAGTGTTCCAACGAGCGAGGGCTGGGGAGATCCACTCCGGGTTCAGTCACGAGGAAACTGATCCATTTCAAACATAAAGTTGGATGAATGGGGCAGAGAAAATGGGAACCAAGCTCCTAATGGGAAGATTTTACCCCCTAAAGTGTTGTCATGAAGCATTTTGGAGGGGAGAATAAGGGGAAGAACAGGCAGAGGTGGGCGGTGGGAGTAGGGGATGGTTGGTGCTTTTTTTTTTTCCTCCTAAAGGCAAGAAGGGCAAAATGGTTCTGGTGTTTGTTGCATCCTCTTTAGATTGAATTCCAATTTGTTATTAGCATTTTATATTTTCCCTTCAGCTGATTATGTGCGCAGATTAAAAATGCCTTATCTTTGCAGCGCCCCAGCCCGCGCTCCGTCGGCTAATCCGGAGGGACGCTATCATTTACACGGTGTGATGATAATACGGGAATCTCATTCACTTGGGGCTTTATATTGTGTTTATTTATTTTGAGGCACCGGGTTTAGCACTGCTCATCATCTCCAGGTCTGTAATCTGCATTCCACCGTGCAATTAGAGGGATTCTCCGTCTTTCCATACAACCCCGATATTGTGCATCCATCATGTGCTTCCCAGGCTCCTCTTCCAGCAGAGGTTTGAGAGCGGTGATGCAAATCACTCCCCTGCAACCATTATTGATCCAAATGTTTGCTGATTTACCATGAATTTTAAGCCTCAGAAAGTCTGTCGGGCAGACTAAGAGGGGAATGAGGTGTTTTCGCTGCTCATCCTGCAAACTGCAGACCCAGCTCAGCCCTCATGTCCTGGGGCTGCCCAGAGAGCCGGAATGTGCACCCCAAATTCCAGGCTAAAGCACCTAAATGAAGTATCATTTCCTGACTTCACCAAATCAATATCTACTTGATGGTGACTTAAAAACACCAGACAGCTTTGCTAGACCGAAGCCCTTGGATAAATGAAGTTGTCATTGACTTCTGGTGTATCTGGTCTGTGTGAGATCCTAATTAGGACAGGATCATAGTAACGGGGGGAGATAATAGACCTATTGGATCAAGTCTGTCTGCCTGAAATTGCAGCATATTATCCCCCTGGTATAAGCTGGACCTGGTGTTAAGGAGTGAATTGCTCAACTCCTAGGTGGATGTGGCTCGAGATTAAAAAAATGCACAAAACTAGTGAAAGTATTTCCTGGGAATTTATCAGGAGGTCATTCAGTTTCCTTTCTGGTGTTCACTTTCCCTGCTCTAGTAAAGAAAAGACTTTCTGATGAAAAATCTGAGTTGCTGAGTAAAATTATATGCATTTTTCCACTGTAGGATGAGGCTGATTATAATGAATATATCATAGAATCATGGAATGGTTTGGGTTGGAAGGGACATTAAAGATTGTCTAGTTCCAACACCCCTTCCATGGTCAGGGACAACTTCCACTAGACCAGTGATATAAAAGTAAATAATTTTTTTTGAGATCCTCAACCTTCTGAAACGAGCAAAAATAACTGTGTGAATCTTCTCTGCTGAGGTGCTGTGTGACACACAGAGCCCTGTGCAAGGAGCTTGGCCTCTCTGTGGGAATTCTGGTGTGTCTTTGGGCTGCTCTTTGAGAAATCCCAATGTCACTATAGACTTGCCTTGGTGTTGGTAGGGCCAGCCAGGCACCAGCAGCTCTGGTTCTGTGGGTCTGACAAGCTTTGCTGCTACTGGAAGGTGTCCCTTGGCAGGGAGGTGGAACCAGATGACCTTTAAGGTCCCTTCCAAGCCTGTGATTCTATGACTCCCAGCACTGCTGCCTTTGAACCTTGCAGCTGGGCTGCTTGGAGCTCAGAACTCACTGGAAACACGGAAACAAAGCAGGTTCGGTCTAAGTTTGGGGAGATGTGAGCTGCTCCAAGCTGAATCCAATCCTTCACGTTATTCTCCCAAGGTGCATGTTTAGTCCCTGCGTCCAACCCAGGCTGCTGCCCCACTCTGCTCCTGTCCTGGGATGCTCTGGGGATCTCCCAGAGATGCCCAGCTGTGGATCCAGCAGCTCCAGGGCTTGGAGCAGCCCAGGATGCTGCTTCGTGCTGGCAATAAATGCTATTCCCAAAATCCCAACCTGGTGACCCCTTCGCCCCCTGCCCAAAGCGGGAGCCGTGGGGTGCTGGGTGTGCCCTGTCCTTTGCCCCTCTCCGTTTTCACCCTTCCTGTTCCTCTGAACTGCCCTGTCGAATCCGGAGCTTTCAGAAGATGAAAGTGTTGGGAAAGCGGTGGCAGCGGAAAGCTGTTTATTTGCTCTGCGGGTGCACAAGGCCCTGGACACATGGAAAAGACTCTTTGATTAACGTCGGCTTCCTCTTGGCACTGTTTGACGGAACAAGGCTGAGACACTCCATTTCAGTGAGCCTGTGTCGAGCAATGTGTATTAGAGAGTCCTCAATTTCACACGTGCTTACTCCTGAGTGAGTTTCGCATAAAAGGATTAAGGAGAGAGGAAGTGCAGAGGAAATGGGATGTTAGACACCTTGTTAAACGGGCTGTCAGGGTTTCTGGAGCGTTCATTCTAACTCTATTCCACTCTGCATAGAGGGCAGGCCATTACCCGGGGATCACAGGGGCCTCTTCAGCGCTGCAAGTCAGGAATTACTTTTAAAAAGAAGAAAGCCGAAGCAGAGATGAAAATAGTAACATGTGATTGTTGTCCTTGTTGTTACTTTATTCTGGTTGATGTTTCTGCCCCGGGGGGAATCTGGGATGCGATTAGCAGGAGCTGCAGGTAGCAAACCTGCAGCTGCCCTTCCCCCTTTTAGTTCAGGACCTGGAAGATTGGCCGGGAGCAAAGTGGGAGAGGGAAACCTGGGGCAGGTCAGGAGGAGGGATGCTGAGTGCCATGGCCGGGCACTGCCCCACAGAGAGCAGAGGGCACCAAGGTGTCACCTGTCCTAGGCTGTCCCTAGGGGAGGCAGGGACAGCAGCTTCTATGCCCTGGCATTTCCACTCGGAGAGATGCTCAGAAAGTTCCCAGACTGGTGCTGGCCCAGAGCAGGTTTGCAGCTGGGGTTTCCATGCCAGCTCTGCTCCGAGTGGCTCTTGCTGGGATGGACTCTGAAAGGTTCAGCAGCACACCCCTCCATTTTCCAGATCTGACTCCAAGCTATGAGACTTAGACAAGCATGTCATGGTTTCCCATGGAATAAATAAGAGGGTTTCCCAAGCTAGGATGCCTTTTCATGGCCCACTCAGCAACGCCACGGGATGTTGCAGGGTGGCTGTCAAGGGAGCAGGATGCTGGTGTTCAACTCAAGTTTATAAGTAATGCAGTTTCACATCAGGTTGTTTCCTGTAAGTCAGATCTGTTTTAAGAGCCATGATGAAAAAGGGCTTCAGAATCCACTCTATAAGCATCCAAATTAAAAACTAAATAGGATGTAGCTTTCAGTTTGGCTGTATCTTCATATGTCAACACTCATTATCCTCATATGTCACTGCTCAGCAGATTCCTCCCTGTGCCTCATGGCTGCAGCTCTCCTCTCCTCTGTGAGCATCCCTGGGAGCAGGGATGGCTTCATCCCATCCTTATCCCACTCATCTGGGTGCCTGCTAGGACACCAGTGTGGTCAGGTTCCTTTGAGGGCTGGGTTTCCCCACTTCTGCCCCAAAGCAGCACACCCCAAACTCCACTCTCAGCAGCCACTCAGCAAGGAGGGAAGTGCCAGTGGCTGAGCAAAGGGAGAGTTTCGGGTCTTTCTCCCACTGCTGCCCTTGGGGAATTGTTTCACCTTTCCTGATGTCATTCCTGGCAGGCCTGCAGAGGTGCATGTGCATAGATGGCTCTGGGTTCCAGCATGAGCAGTCCCATGTTGGTATAAAATAGAACATCGGCTTATTTTTCTCAGAAATTCCTGCTGGAGCATCATTAGGAGTGACGCTGGTGCTGGGAGCCATGGGGCAGTGGTGAGGTTGTGAGCAGGAGTTCTGTGTCTGTCACCTCTTTTTGGTTTGCGTCTTTAAACAGAAAACCCCAGGTTGATGTCATGTACAGCATGTCAAAGAAGAAAGGATGATGAGAAACCTCATCTGCCCCCAAAACTGCCCTACTAGAGGGGAGAGGGGGCAGCTCAGGCATAGGACACCCTTGGGGTCTCCTCCAGCATCCCAGTGCTGCTTCCCACTGCAGCTGCCCCTGTGCTGTGCTCCCCAGCAAAGAAACAGGGAGGGTAGGAAGACAGAGAGCCCAGATAAAATTGTAATTCCTGACTTAAAACTGAGAGTGGGGAAGAGGCAAGTTTGGCCATAAATAATCCCACACCTGGCCTTTTAATTCAGTTATCTCCTGGTCAGGAAAGTCGGATCTGCTGTGTGCTGTGGTGGTGCCAAGTTAATTACTTGAAAATGAGTGCCTGGGGTTGGACCAAGAATTTCTCATCAGCATTCAGCACCAGTGCCATGGCGTGAAGGAGAGCCCGGCGCATGCTCTCTGCAGCAGCTTGCTGGCAGGAGGATGAAAGGGAAGGGGAGCGGGGCACTGGTGGGTTTGCTTTGCTTTTCAAGAGGCTGCAGCTTGGTTTAATTGGAAAAACACTGAACGTGGTGGGTGCTGGGTTTGTTGTCCACAGGCTGCACAGGGGACTGGTGATAGTGGGGGCAAGGCTGGTCTTTGGGGTGGAGCTGAAGGGTTTGGGGTCAGCAGAGGCAGATGCTGAAGCAGAGGGGTGCTGAGGGTGTGGGTGCCAGCAGCCTGAAAGCAAGAAAGGGGAGCAGGTCTGAACCACACAGCTGAGATGCTGCTTCTTCCCCTGGGGCTTGAAATGCCACTTCTGGTGTGTTTTAGAGCGTAGTTTTGCTGTGGGTTTGGGATTCGTTGACCGGGACGATGCTCAGGCCACTGGCAATGTCCAACCCTGCCCTTGCTCCCCCGTTGCCATCGGGGCCACCCGTGGCCCTCCATCCCCAAGCCAGCACCGGGACCAGCAGCTCGGCAAGGCGGGTGGGCTGCGAGACCCACGGCCTCTCCCTCCCCCTTCCCATCCCACCGGCGCTCGCCAGCTGAATACAAATGTGGATATTACAGGGCAGAGAGGCAGGCGAGAAGGTGCAGGTCCAATACTAAATAGCTGGGCCCTTTAAGCCGTTTGGCCAGACCTTATCGTTTAAAAGGAGGAAAAAAACCCGTCTCTATAGGATTCTTTGAGTCATTGCTTCTTATGTGTAAACAGAGGGCGGCAGCTTACACAGCAAACTCAGCCTGGAATAGCTTGAGGTGATTAACAGTTGTTTGATTCCTCGAAGATTTCCACATGCTTATGCCAATCCAACTGGGAAAGGCAGAATAAATATTTTGAAATATGCCCCTTCTTTTGTAAATTAGGCATGATGAGTGCTGCTTAACGGGTTAGCTCGGAGTTACAGCGTTGGTTTTGTTCAGCAAACAGTGGCAGAAGGGCAGCGCTTGTCTCCTCTGTGCTGGGAGCAGAGCTGGGGCTGGAGGGTGGCAGTGCCCATCCTGGGCTCGCCCTGCCAGGGATGCTCCCTGGTGTTCAGACCCCAGTTTACCGGAGGGGAAGTGGCAGCTGAAGCAATTGGGAAACATCCTGCTTTCCAGTCTTCTCACCACTATTGCCCTAAATCCCTCTCCCTTAGATGCTGTGGGTGCTGGCCTTGCTAGGCAGTGTGACTGTAAATGGCAGCAGGTTTTGCCTCCGCCGGATAAAGGTGCTCAACTTAACCCCTTGTAGATGCCCAGGGTGAAGGAGTTGGATGGATCCTGCAAAGGGCTGCTGGCTGCTCCATCCTCACTGACAGGATTTGGATGCTAGGAAGGACTGTGCTGTTGGAAGGGCTGTTCGGGGTCACGGGCACACCAGGAAGGGAAAATATTAAAATTAGGAGGGCCACCTGTGTGGCAGCAGGTGCCTGTCTGGGCTGTCCCTATGCCCAGGGCTGGGGAATGTGGCAGCTCTGCCCCCCTTTCCCAAAAGCTTCCTCAGCTCGTTCTTATCCAGGGCAAAAAATTTACAACTGATGTTTATAGTAAAAGAAAACTTTTTCTTTAAAATGAGTTCTGGCATCCATAGTTGCTTTTCCGTTTGTTTATGCACAAGTGATGGGATAGTAAAACACAAAGAAATACAGAATCAGTTGAACCATAGAGGGTCTGGAGCGCAGTTCCTCTGTTCATTCCCATTACAGGCAAGGAGCAGAATATCTCAGATTTAGTCCCAGTTTTATAACAACACTTCCCAACCCACCTGGGGACCACAAAGGTGCTTTACATGCATTAATGGAACCAACAGTGCCACTTCCAACGGGACAGTAAGGTTTTATCTCCCTTTTGCACGTGGTTGGACTAGGAATCACCTTCCTCAGTGTCACAGTTGGGATTTTATCCAGTGACCAGAATGTGTTGGGGTCTCAAATTTAGATACCCATCCTGATGTGCCTGAGAGACACCTATGGCTATTATTCACTTTGATTTGACAAAAGACAAGATATTTTCCTTTTCTACCTGGACAGGAGATGCTGGCACAAAATGACTTGTCAGGGATTTTTCCTTGCCTGGAGAGACTCCAGGAAAACCAGCTGCTGTTACCCCCATGCCCTGTTCTTACTGCAGGGGGAATTCCTTGTTTTAGCTCAGTCTTCCTTCTCCCAACAATTGACTAGCTCTCAGCTTCCCTAAAATTGCACTTTCTTTGTGAAATCTACTTTCAAAAAAATCTCAGAACTTCTGGGCCGTATGGCAGCAGAAATATTAAGGCTGAAGGGAAGTACTTTATTTGCCAGATAAATAGGCTTGGTGACACTTTGGATATGTAGAAGGTGGTGAATAATTTCTTCTGCTTGGGCTATATATCCTTAGAGGACTCGATGAATTTTTCATTCTGGAAGATGTGTTCAGGTCATTAATTGCAGTTTGCCACAGGTCTGTTCCACTTTTGTCTGGGTAAAGCCTATCTCCTTCAACATACAACTCATTTACCCTTTGTAAGCTGTGTAACATTTGCATTGTAAATTGGTTAGCTTAACTTAATACACGAGTAACCTTAGTAAACCTTTGGAAAGGATATTACGTGCGCTGTGAAAGAAGACAGGGCCTTTTCCTACAGTGGGCGGTGTGTCCTGGGGCTTGGGATTCTCCCTCCCCACAAACTCAGGGCTCCGGCAGCATCTCATCCCCTCCACAGCCCCAGCTGGAGCAAGCAAAGCCCCCGTGCTGTGGCACAGGGGTGGGTTCCTCCCCTTTATGGAGCTGCACTGAATTCTGTTCCCAGTCCCTGGCTCTGCTCACGGCTCCCATTGGAGCTGCGTTGGGAGCCCATGCCTGGAAATGCTCTTCCAAGCCCTGCAAAGTTGGTGCCTCCGGGCAGTGCCGCGGCTCCGGCGCTCGCGCTCGGGGCCGTCTGTCACTGTGGCGTCGTGCCCAGCCTGAAGTTTGGCTGGAGCTGTGCCCGAGGGCACAGGTGCCAAGAAATAATGGTTGGCGAGATGTGGGCAGCTCCATCCGCTGTCCCAGCTCCTGGGAAGGGGTCTCAGTATCAGTGAATAATTTGGGTTGGAAGGGACCTTAAAGCTCATCTCATTCCACCCCCTGCCATGGGCAGGGACGCCTTCCACCAGCCCAGGTTGCTCCAAGCCCTGTCCAACCTGGCCTTGGATGCTTCCAGGGATGGGACAGCTTCTCTGGAAAACCTGTGCCTGTTCTTCACCACTCTCACAGGGAGGAATTTATTCCTAATATTCAATCTAAACCTTTCTTTCAGTTTGAAGGCATTCCCCCTTGTCCTGTCACTCTGCCCTTGTCGAAGTCCCTCTCCTCTATTCCCTCCTACCAGGCTGCTCCCCAGGCATCAGTCTCCCAATGCAGGCAGGACTGCAGGCAGGATCCTTGCACTGCCCCACTGAGCTGCCTGCACTTCAGTAGCCTCTATTTGCATAGACTAAACCAAAATAATTTGAGCTGTTCCAGTGCTGAGTGTTATTAATTCCTTGGAGGGAGCAACAGCTCTGGGGTTCCTACAAGCAGCACAGAGAGGAGCAAGACACAATAAGTATAAATTGAGAGAACTCCAGAGATTGGAATAAGAGCTGTGAAATATTGCTTCGGGCCCAAGAAGCGCGTTCAACCCATTTTCAGAGCTACCTGAGGGAGACGGGGCGAGACTGGCAGACGAGAGCGCGCAGGAGTCGGGAGCGGCGTGAGTGAAACCTGCTGTCCCAGTACTTCTGGCCTCGTTGGAGTCAGGAAATTTCTGAAAGTTTCTTTTTGTGAGGTTCTCTGCCCCAGTTTTTGAAGTGAAGCAGTTTGGAGGAGTTCAGCCAGGCAGCCAGGCTTTTGGAATCTTTCCCGAGCAAGAGAAGACACAGCAGCTTGTGGGGTGTTTGACCCTCGGTCCGTGCAACAGCAGGAGCACAGACCTCCAGCTTGGGGGTCCCTCCTGGCCACCAGACCCAGTGCCAGTCTGGCTGCCATCCCTCGGGTGTGCCCCCTGAAGCTCAGTGCCACTGGCACTGCTCAAAGCAAGCTCTGCACCCTTGCATGGTCCCTCTCATGGGAGAGGAAGGTAAACCAGCCAGGCAGTGAGGCTTTCTCTCCTAGATTCCCAAAATTGCCCATCTAGATAAACACGGAAAAGGTGCTGTCCACGCACATCACTGTGGTAGCCAGTAGCTCAGTACTGCCCCAGCCAGCACTGGAGATGTCCTGCCTATTTACCCATGACAAAGGGACCCATTTGTATATTTTGATTAGGAAAAAGTCATGTGAGGATTAGCATGGCCTCACCCTCCTGTGGCAATCAGCTCCTCTGCCTTCTGGGGGACTTCCCTGAGCTTGGCACTGTTTTAATCTCCTCAATAAGAGAAGATAAAAGACTGGAGGAGCTGATCTGATAGACCCAGGGATAATGGTTGGCATTCTCTGCCTTCAGATAAGAGCTTGGTGTGTAAAGGGAATAATCTATGCAGGGGAAGGTGTTGTGTACCGAGGGCTGGAGGTGTACAGGTGCGATTCCCCTGAACGTGCCAATCCCATGGGATCACCCCAGGCAGCTCCTGCTTCCTGCTCTGCAAGGTCCCTCCTCTCACGTGCCCAGCAAAGGCTCCACTGTCTCAGCCTGGACAGGAGAGCCAACAACTCACAGACTCACCCCACTGGTGAACTTCCACACTTCCAGCTGTTATTAAGCTCAGTTCTGCCGTGATGTTTGGGATGCTGCTGTTCCCTGCCCAACACAGCTGACTGTGCTCCTGCTCCCATGGGAAGTAAAGGCCACCTCCAAAATAGCGATTCCATTGCCTGGAGCCACCATCACTCCCTGTTCTCCCATGGAGAGCCACAGGGAAGGAGGACAGCCAGGATCCTGGGGTTCAGAAAGCCCCTTCTCTGTATGAAAGGAGAGATGTTCAGCCGTGGTTGGGTAGTGCTGGGTCCCACCATCTGTTCCCCGTCCTCAGAACCAGCCTGGCTTTTCTAGAAGGCATTCTGTCCCTGCCTGTGGCATTTTCCCCTGCAGTTAGAACTGGTCTCACCTGAAGTCGATGTAAAAGGTACTTCCATCCCATCACTAGTCCAGCCAGAGCTGCTTTGCTTGCATCCTTACCATCCCAGGGAAGCGACCGTGTCCCAGCTTCATGCTCAAGAATAGAATCATCATGGAATCCTTAAGGTTGGAAAAGATCATCAAGAAGCAGCAGAGGAACAGATGGGGGCAGTCACCATGGCCTGTGTCTCCCCTCTCCCTCCCTTTCCCTCTCCTTCAGTGTGACCTGAGCACGAGGTGACAGGATGAGTCCTGCTTCGCATGGCTCGGGTTGTAAGTCAGTGTAAATGAGTCTTATAGCTCCCACACCTAAAATCTCTGAAATATGTGACAAAGAGGAAACTTAATGAGTATCAGGGAAAATCCTAGGGGAGCTGTAATATTCTCAGTGTGTACAAATCACTGTTTAGGACATCTCAGCCTGAATGTCCTTTTTCACCTGGATCATTGCCCAGTGCAGAAGACCTGTGTGCTCGGCTGGTGCTAGAGATGGGCTCAGTTCCTGCCATAAAAACACGGGAAAAAGGGAGGATTTATAGCACCAAAAAAAATCTCCTAAATAGTTTTTCTAAGCTCCTTTTCTTAACACAAACCCTGTTAACATACAAAGGTTGTGGATGGCAGAGCAGCTCCCTTTGTTGCTTTAAATCTTTTACTGCTCTGCAAACCTGGGGTGAAACAGAAACCCTCAAATCTGAATTCAAACCCAGTAAAGACATACTGTGATTTCTTAAAATTGGTATGAAACAACTGAGTAATCTGTTTTGGCATCTAAGTTACCACCGTCCCTTGCAGAGATGTGCAAATTGCATCTCAGTAAAAATCTAGGAATTCATATTCTGGGAGTTCTTTTCTCCTCAATAATACAAAACTGCTAAAATGCATTGATCAGCAATTCCACCCAAGGATCCCAAAGCACTGTGAAAATACAAATCAGGCTTCCTGGGACCTCTATGATAACCACAGTCCTCTGCAAACCAAAGGTCAGAATTCAAACAGCTCATCCCTGGAGCAGGGAGCAAGTCATGGCAGAGCCCCAACCTGACCCTCATTGTTGAGCTGGTGCCATAAAACCTGTGTTTGCCATAAAGAATAATATCTCCAAGATGTCCACTAGCCCATGTTTCAGAGCTGTGCCTCTGCCTCCCTCTTTGCTGCCCATCAGGCAAGGCATGTCCATTGGGTCTGTTGCAGGATGGGATGGGAAGGCGCATCTAGAAGGTGCTGAGGAGGGGAGAGTGAAGTGGTACCTTTGGCTGAATAAATCAGAAAGGTTGCCAGCAGCCTGACACAGTAAATATGCATGTTAAATCAAATCAGATCTGCTGCAATAGTAAAGATTTAATAGTAGGGGTTTGTTTTCTCGCCACCATAAACACGGAGATGTGAGCACTTCATGGTGAGAACATCTGTGGACTGGGCAGGAGGTGTCAGAAGCTGGATCTAACATGCAAGGCTTCTCTTCTGTGGCCAATTAAACAAATTGCAGCAAAACAGCATTTTATTAGTATTTGCCCATAGCAGTCGCCTGCTGCAATAAATTTCCTTCAGGCACACTCGAGAAAGGGGAGGAAAAAATTGGCACGTTAAGTAGTGAGTGGAGGAGGGAGCACACCACGGCACAGCCTCTGGGGCCGTGCAATACCAAAGTGCCTGTCTCCAAAAACAACTGCTCTGCTTTATCATAAACAGGGTGAGTTATGAGCTGCTCTACGGAGTACCGTGCACAAATAATAATAATGAGGAGGAGGCAGGAGGGAGGGATGCTTTCCCAAAGCAGTGGGACGTGCAGGAGGTGTGCTAACAAAACTCATCTCAATGCTTCTCCTCTCCTCTTTGCTTAATTGCAACTTAAATTCTAGATGAAGTCATCCTTGTCCCTTTACCCTGAGCCTATCCCATCCTCTTGGTCTCATGTTTTTAAGCACAAGTTTTGTCTCTTTCACAGGTTTTTTCCTTTTATTATTATTGCTTTTAAGGGAGGACTTGTCTTTATTTTTCCCCCGTTCAGATGGGGGCTGCAAAGTCAGCTAAATCCATCCCAAACATCACTTTGTTGGCATTTCCTGGGATTTCTCAGGTCTGAATATGCCAACACATTTCTTGGCTGAGGCCTGGCACGGTTATAGATGAGGGTTGACATTTTTCGGTGTGGTACAGCCAGAGCACCATTTGTGTCTTATATTTTTTGGATGACGGAGAGCTCAAATCAGAGATAGATTTTTGGGGGGGGTTTTTTTCCCCTTTTCTCTCTTTCCCTTTTCTATTCTCTTTCCCTTTTCTATTCTCCTTCCCGGGCCAAAGCACCACCATCCAGTTGATCGATGCCCCATCCCCACTGATAACCAGCTCTCTCATCTCTCTCACACACCAAGTGAGGCAGCACTTCAGATCAAACCATCCTCTCCAGAGAGGTCCTGGGACAATGGCAAGTACCAATAAATACCCCAAATCGCCGAGGTTACAGCAAACAGATGGTGTTCGTGCTGCACAAATACTCTCTGCTGGTGAAGTGCTACAAGAAATGACCTATTTGTTGCTTGGTTATCTCCATATTTTACGTTGGAAGCACCATTCATATCTAAGTAGTGTCATCGTTACCCCAGGAATTCCTCATTTTCCGGCGCAGTTATTGACAGCTCACATTCCCAACAGCCTCCTGTTGCTGTTTGCTCTTCCCCTTCCAGTTTTTCAGCATGATCAGATAAAGAGATGAATAACTACTTCAACTGCACTCCTGATTGATAGCAAATTAATGTTCAACAATTACCTCCTCCAAAGTATGCCATTTAAAATGCCTAAAAATGTGGAGTTTTTCTCTTTTTTTTTTTTCTCAAGAATAATGAAATCAAGGCAGCAGATTATTAGTGGACATTAATTATCTATTTTTAATGAAGTAACTGACCAGCCTAGCTGTGGATGGATTAGACCTATGAAATTATATTGCTGTTGATACATAAGGTATGTTTAGATGACATCAGCCTCTTGACTTAAGCATGGATTTGATTTATACTTCATTAACATAATTCCTAACACACCGCTTCTCTGGAAAAGAAAATTAGTGTCTAACCAGGAGCTAACAAGTTTAATGACTTGCTTGAAGGAAAACATAACCATTGACTGTGAATAAGCAACTAGAGGCATTAATATGTTGTTGTCGTTGTTGCTCCTGGGTTTATGAATCTATATTTATAGGGAACATTCCTATAGTGCTGCTGTGGATGGATGGGTGGAAACCTCTTTTGTGAGTCCCACTCTGCAGTAGGTGATTCCTTCATCAGCTGGGGAGGGGGGTGTTGCTGTTGGCCAGGCTGCTCAGCATCCAAATGCCCTTCCCAGTGCTTCCCAGTAACCACTGGTGATGACTGGGAATAGAGGCCCCATCCAACACTCTCAAACTTAGATTTGGATAACAGTATCTATAGTCAGTTGGCACAAAGACAATACAAAGCACACGGAGATGGACGCGTTGGGCTTCCAGACACGATTCTCATTTATTTCCATTTTGCAAATACTGGGTTTACTGATGATTGCCTGCTCAAGTTTTCTATCAAAGAAGGCTTAGCTAAATAGCTGGCAAGCCTCTATTCTTCTCTCAAAAAAATGAATAGTCCTTTTTTGTTCTTTAAATTATACCATGTTAGCAGATAAACAAGGCGAAAAATCAAAGTTGTCCAAGAGATCTAGGTGGGTACATGACTGAAACAAGCTCAGCTAGTGAGGAGGCACCCTCTGAGGAATGATAAATTGAAATAGCAGGATGGAAGGGGACAGAGGGAAGAGGAAGATGGTGCACTGAAACGAGAAAGCAGTAATGGGTGTAGGTGATGCTTAGTCCTTCCTACAAGCTTTGCTTTGTTCTCATTTCATTGCTCGGTGACGGGCCTCCCTGGCCCTGAGCTGCTCTGCAGTGTGTGCTCACTGATCTCTAGCAAGTCCCCCATGCACAGCAGTGCTGGAGGCTGGACCACAACTCCCTCTGTGCTGCTGAACTGACCCCAGCATTTGGCATCCTCCAACATGGATGATGGAACTCTGACTGGCAGGGGTTTCTGGGAATACGTGGGGTCCTGTTTGGCGTGGGAGGACTGCATTGTGCTCGTCTCTTCCAGGCATGACAAAGCTGTTGGGATCCTCCAGAACTTTATGCTTTAAATTGTTCATGGTTTTTAGTTTGTGGGTCATAGTGTAGGGGGTTTAATGGTGTTTTGTATCTGATCTGGAGCTTCAGCCATGGCCCTCACTCTGGAGGACCCTTCCACTCCCTGCCTGTGTCTGGCAGGTCCTCCTGTTTGGCATCTTGACACCTTTGGCTTTGATTAATGAGGTGTTCTTCCCTGCACTGTACGAATCCCTGTTAGATTTGGTGCTTATTAATTACAGCACAGCACCGTCAGCACATTTAGAATTGGGGTCCCTGCTTTTCTAATTCCCTTCTTATTTCACGTTCCTTTTTTTCCCCGGTCCCCTCTGGCCTGTGTCTCCTCCTGCTCGGGGTCACTGATGGATGGGGTTTCAGCAGCGGTGGGGGCCGCGCTGGCTGAGCCAAAGGTCATCACTGGCAGTGGCTCCAGAAAAAGCAGCTGCTCAGCAGTTCCCCCCTCAAACCTGCAGTGCCCAGTTCCCTCCATGGCTGCTGCTCCTCACCCAGAGCTGGCTCACCCACCCGTGACAAAACCCAGGGCTTTTCCAACCTTTGCATCCTGCGTCCCTCCTGGATTTCATAAAGGGGTTCCAGCCTTTCGTCGTGGTGCATCCTCCAAGTTAAAAAAATCCAGGTACTTGCTGAGCGCTGAGCCCTGGAGGTGTTTTCAGGGAGCAGGTTAGACTTTATCTCTGGTTTGTCCTGCTGTTGTTCCCACTCCTGTTCCTCTCATTGCTCTTAGCTGGGTTTGAGGCAGGACAGTGCCCAGTTTGCATTGGACCAGGTTGGATTAGGAGTGTTCGATTGTCCTGGCTGAGGTGGGACCTCTGTCCCCCTTGGTGTCCTGCCACGCAGAGCACAGGGTTCTCCCTGACCGGCACACAACAAACCTCTCTTTTTTCTCCCACAGCTTTCGATTAAGAAAACCTGGTCACTCAGATGGGATAAAGTGAACAGGGACCAAAATGCTGATGGTAATATCTGGCATTTGGCCGGGGCAGGTGTATTTCATGCACTGGGCATGGGACAGCTCGTGAAGGATGCAGGTTGGTGACAGAAGTGGTGTGGTAAAGACTCGGTGCAAGCACTGGTCATGTTCGTTCCCAGTTTGGATGCAGCCATTGACAGTGATTTTGGAGGGTTGCACCCAAGGGACACGGAACAGGCTGTGTCACCATCCTTGCCAGTGTCGGGGCACTGGGGCTGCCACCAGCCGGGAGGATGGCAGCGTTCCCAGTGCCACCTCAGCAGCCAGGGACAGGGTACACTTTCATTAACCTGTGGCTTCACCTCTCACAAAGCAACACAGAACTGATAACAAATGAACACGCACCATCTCTGCCTGGAGTCACTTACCTGATAAACACCCTGGCAGGAAGGGGCAGGCACGATAACAACGCAAACGCCATCCCACTTAATCTGGTTTTAAAACTTTTCTCTGATAACGGGATTGCTATTTTATTACCAGTCACTGTTTAGCTCTTTTACATGACCGAGGTAAACACCACAGTAATTTATACTGTCCTCCCCGATCAGCTTCGCCCTCTTTTACATCTTGCCTTGCAAATAATAAGGCAGCCCACAAAGCCATTTGTTTCTTAATGACAGGGGTTTCCATAGTGAGCAGATTAAGGAGGAGGAGATTAGAAGATTATACACCAGGCAGGATTCACAGGTTTTATGGGGCTTTGGAGATCCAACGATTAATGCATTTCATAAATGAAACTTTCCTCAGTGACAGGTAGAACGGAGGGAATTGTGTGTTTTAATTGGTAAAATTTATTTAGCAATTTTCATTGAGGATGCTTCAAGCACTCAGACAAGGCACGTGCAATTAGCAGGTCCCACTGCTCCAGTGTTGATGAGGGTTGGGAGATTTGCTCTGTCAGATTTGCCATGGATGGACGCTGGATGAGCACCGTGACCTGTGTGGGCCCAGGCTGAGCCCTGCACCCCTTTCTCCTAAGGGTGCTGGGATGGCATCAATTGTTGTCTGTCTTCAGTAGTGCAAGGAGCAGACCTGCTTTTCCATCAGAGGAAGGAGCAGGCCTGCTTTCCCATCAGGGCTGGATGTGCCAGACGTTGCGTTGTTATTTATCGTGGCGCTGCGATTGCAGCCTGACATCTTTGTGCTGGACAAGGGGTGCCACAGGAGTCCTCTTCAGGATATAAAATACTGCAGAGGAGGAAACAGAGATAATGTCTGGGACATGTAGTGTGCAAATAGCTTCCATGGAAGGGCTAGGAGAATCAGGAAACCCCAAATCCACATAAATCCTAGGGAAAGCTACGTAGCTGCTCAAGGTGAATACAGCAGCGTGTCAGCGCCCTGGACAAGCAGGGTGCAGGGAGCCAAGAAGATCTCAGTCTGTTGTTTGAATCCCCCACACAGAATCCCAGGTTTGCATCAGGAAGCTGAAAATGTAAAACCCGAAAAACTGGAGGAGGGACCCAAAATATCTTTTATACCCTTTGGCCAAAAGAAGCTGAAAAGAAAAAAAAAAAATCAGGAAAGAAACTGTGACAGTGTTCTTCTCTTTAATTTTCTGGTGAAAAATCAAAACAGCAGGAAAAGAAAAAGTACTTGCTTTCGTTTTGTTGGAAACCCAATTTTCCATGAAAAGTAGGTTTCAACGGAAAATTTCCACCTCTCCCCTCTCCCTTGTGAGTTGTTTTAGCACTGGCCGCCTTCTCCCCACTAAAGCCCGGGGGAGTTGTCTCGCTCGAAGGGGCACCTCAGGGCTGGAGGGGGAGGATGCAAAGAGCCATTTCAAATGACCCAGGAGGACAATTCCTGATTAGGTGCCTGAAACCAGCTGCAGAGACTCTGATTTCTGGCACTCTGACCTACATCCAGCGAGGCCGAGAGCTTGTCTCGGTTTCCTCATGGTCTCTGTGCTGCAGCACTGGCAGTTCCTTGTTTAAAATTAACAATAATGGCTTAAAACAAGCCTAAAAAAGTTTGGGCGTTTTTAAGCCCGAGTGAGTTGATGTCCAGGCATAGCTGGAGAGTGGTGGGAGCCCGTGCTCCGGAGTAGGAGTTTCAGATTGTCCTTCCAAGACAGCTCAATCAACTTTGGCTCCTCAAAGAATCCCCCGGCCCTGCCAAAAGAGACAGTGGAGACAGGACTCCTGAATCAAAGGGTTGGGGGAGCCCTGTCAGCCTGGATTACAGGAATGCTTAGGAGTTAATTAAATTACAATTTGCTATGCTGCCAGTTCACATGAAGCTGCAACATCTGTGGACGGACGGAGGGACGGGGGGAGCCGTCCTGCCTCTGGGGCTGGGATCTCCACCTGCTCTCTGCAAGTGCTGCACTGCAGCCAAGCAGAGAAGCACAGCATTAATGAAAAGAGCCTAATTTCTAATCCAATAATATCTGTGGTTAGTGGCTTTATTTTTAAAAATCTTCAAGTGAACCGGAGCTGAGTGTGGGCAGCTGTTTGCCCCAGGTCGCAGGGACATCGGGATAAAGTTTAGCAGTGCCAACTTGCAGAATGAAGAAAAGGGATGCTAAAAAAGCAGTTTTAGGGGCTTTCTGTATTTGCTTTAAGCTACTGAGACTCAGCTTTTAAAACTTTGCTCTGTGACCACTAGCTTTCTATATATATATCCAATTTTCTTATTTTTCCCTGAATCCAGGAGCTGGAGCTTTAGGGAACTTGTGAGACTCTCACAAGGGGCCACAGAGCCCCAGCAGAGACTTGGAAGGCTGTAAGCAGGATTGTTGTGTCCCTGCATCCCTGCATTTCACTGTCTTGAAGTCAGAGGGCTCTGGATTTGTAGGTCTTTTGAATCAGTTGATTGGTCTCTCTGATTTTTTTTTTTTCTCCTGTTTTCCCGTTTCCAGCCAAATTATTAAAGGCTGAGGGCAGGAGCTTCCCTTCAGACAAGTGCAGGCACATGCACACAACCTGAGGAGTAGCAGGCAAACACTTCTGCAGTAATAAGCTCCATGCTGTGCTCAAAAAGGGCACTTAATTTTTCATTCTTAAATGCTGTGATGTTCTTGTCTTCCGGCTTCACCAAAACTCCTCCATGGAGATGGATGGGCCATGCAGAACACAGTTATCAGAAAGATTAAGCCAGGACTTGTCATTTTTTATATCAGCGAGCAGTCAGGTTGACGAGTGATGTCCTCTTAGCTCCTGGGATGCGTCCGGCACCTTTAGTGCCAGTAGTAAAAAGGACTATAAAAAATACCATAGAAGAAAGGGTAATGATGAAATTTAACTGCTCCCTAGCACACACCTGGGGTCTAGTAATCTGGAAATGGGGGGTTCAGGTGCTTCATCTTTTACTGCCTTGTCCTTGTCTGTAACTTTAAGGTCCTTCCACTGAACCATAACATATTGTGGTCACTGAGAAGAGCCAGTCCTTGGCCCCAGGGCAGCCCATGGAGACAGGCAGGGATGGTTCGGCGCGGGCAGGGGGATGCTGAGCACTTCTGCCTTCAACCAGCTGGACAAGGAGGTGCTCAGCTTGGAGGGCTTCGTTCCTTGCACTGGGAACATCCTCAAGGCACAGTTTCCTCCTTTTCCCTTGTTTCTTATCACCCAAGGAAGTGCAGTCAGCAGCGGTGGGTGCTGCCAGCTCTGGCCAGTGTGCCCAGGGTAGCACAGGCACCTGGGCAGGTGAGTCCCTCTCACTGCCTGAGGCAGCATCTGGCAAAGGGACAGGGTGATGGAGGCAGCTCGGTGTGTGTTGTACGTAAGCAGTCAGCATTACTTCATTATGTTCCAGGATTGCGGCCCTTCCCAGTGTTATTAATCTAAGAAACAACTGATACTAAATGATCATGCTACATTAAATTTATAGACCCTTGCATATAGCTGCTATTGATCTTTTTTCAAGCACCATAAATATGTGATCGAGTGTGTATGGCAACGCTTTCTCCCCTCTCCATTAAAGGTGGTTAAACTTTTCATCTCTGGGGCGGAAATGGACGATGTGTCTCTGTGGGCAGGGGCAGCCTGGCCAGATCATTTGGATTTTAATTACTAGGAGGAGGAGAAAGCTTCACCAGCAGAGCAGGAGGGAAGAACTATTGCCTTTCTGCTTTCCCTAAGTTGCCTCTTTCCCTTTTACTCTCCCTGCCTGGGATCTGCTGCTTTTCCTTATACATCTCCAAAATAATGTAGTGATGTGATTGCTCTCAATCCCACATCCCCAATCCAGCCCCGCTGTTTAAGGCACCAGCAGCACAGCAGAGCTGGGAGGTTCATTTGCAGGAACCAAATGAGGGGTTTTCTTGGGCGCAGGAGAGCAGCTTTCACACACAGAGATGCTTGCCAGTGCTTCTGAGGCTTTTCTGTGGCCTCCAGCACGTGTCACACTGCTGGGGGTCAGTGCCGTGCCAAGGGACATCGCTCCGTGCGTGGTACCGAGTGGCACAGGCTGTGCAGGGGCCCTGGGACAGGGACACATGGCACCTCCAGAGCCCGGAGGAAATGCCCAGACCCTCAGGTACTGCTGTGATACAAACAGGGAAGAGAGATTTGCAAATCATCCTTCAGCATAGCCTGGAACAACTTATATCCTAGAGCCATCTAGGGGCGAAATCCTGGCTCCATGGAGCCAAGGGGAGTTTTGCTGCAGAGTTCAGAGGGGTCAGCACTTGGGAAGCAGCGATGTTGTCACTCTCGTAGGACCTGGTGGTTCCCCCAAACTCGTGCTGCAATGGTTGATATAATGAATCTCTGCCTATTGCTATTTCTGCTCTGGCAGGGGCACTGGGGAGCAGTAGCGCTCAGACCAGGGGCTTTGCCAAGTCTGTGCTGAACAAAGGCCCTGGAAAATCAGCTGAAAATCTTTTGGCTTGCTTGATTCTGCTGATAATTGGTGATGTGTTTCAAGTGCAAATCAAGAAACTGGTGCTTGAAAGAACCTTGACTGGGTAAGAGGTGCAAAGCCCAGAATTTGCATTGAAAAGAATGTGTAAAAAATGTCTCTAAGTTTAGAAACAAAAGCAGTTTTTGACTGAGCACCGCTCAGCCCCATAAATACTTCTGACTGTGTTGGGAGGGCAGGTGAACTGCAGGGGCTGTACCTGCATGTCACTGTCACTAAGTGAGATGCCCAGCTGCTCTCTCCTCTTTTCCTGCCCCTTTGGCTCTCCTGCCAACCAGTGCCAAAGGAGCATCACCTCGGACCCAGAGACATCCCACAGCTCTATTGGACTCTGTGCCTCAGTTCCCTGTCTGAAAAATGGGGTCGGTGATGCCTCTGTAGAGGAGCAGGAGAACATTGGCAAGGGACCCTTCGCCGGGAGGTGCCACCAATGTGCCCACTGTCCTCCTGACAATTAGGTCCACTTATGATGGCAGAGGGGTGAGCAGCACAATACCCTCTGCCTAAATTATTCCTCCTCCTCCTCCACAAATGTCATAGCAGAGATTAGCCATCATGTGTCCTTAAGTATCCCATTTATCCCAAATGACTCTGAGCATGTTAACTGCATTTAGATTAAAATGAGCCTTTATACCCACAGCATCTTCCCAGTCTGGACCAGCCACTGCCTGGCTGCTCATTTTGCTGTCACAGAGCTAAGGATGTGGGAATACCTGGGCTGTGGGACCGGGAAGTTCATCACTACCAAGGAAATTCCATTTTCCCAGATGAATATTTTTCTCACTACTGTTTTAGGACGACTTTAATCTCTGCAAAATTCTCTTAATTTTGATTTGCCAATCATGGATTCCTTTTCAATTAACCTCAAAAAGCACCAATTAAAGAGAATATTGCCACAATCACATAAGAATAGGCTATGCCAAACCCTTTAGAAGTGTTTTTGGACCAAAAATTAATGAAGGTCAAAACCAGCTTGCAGGGCAGAGTTAGTTTTGAATGGGAAACCCCTAAATTAATGTAAGCATGAGCCCACAAAGTCTTGGGAAAATTTGAGGTAGATTTAATTAAGCTCCTAATTATAGAACCAAGTTTGTCTCTGATATGTATAAAGAGTTTCGAACGTGTTGTGGTCTCAAATTGAACCCCATCATCTTCCTTGGCTCTGTAACTCCCTGTGGGTGGGATTGCTGGTTCTCACTGGTCCCAGTTCAGCTCCCAGAGCCCGACCCCAGCAGCTGAAGGGACCCAGAATTAGGTATGAGCAAAGTCCCAGGACTGGTCCTGGGGGAGCTGCTCAGCAGATTTTGGAGCAGGGTCTGCATCTCGGGTGTGCTGGGGAGGGCTGGCTCTGTAATGCTGAGCTCTGTTCCTGGCAGGAAAAAAGGATGCTCTGAGCACTAAAAGGAAAACTTGGGGTTTTTTGAGACCCCAGACAGGCTCGTTGCTGGTGTGGGAGTCTGTGGGCAGGTCCCACATGGTGTTGCTCTGTGGTATCACTGTGTCTGCACTCCTCCCTTCTGCTGTTACAGTCCCCGGGCATGTTTGGTGGGACAGGACAGTTGGAAACACCTCGGGATCTTTGTCCTTGGTGGTGGGTGGACAAAGGCAATAGGAAAATCTGAGCTGCTTTCAGGCACTTGGAGCCACACAGTCTAAAACGCAGGCAGATGGCAGAATAAATCCCACAGGGCTCAGCAACACCAGGCCGGTGAGGAGGTCAGGCCTGGCTGTGTTCCCTAAATCTGGCTTTCAGCTGGAGCATCACCCCCAGCACGCAGCTGAAGCCACACACACATGGCTCATCTGCTTTTCTGGGGTGGGAAAAGATCTGTGGTGGGGCACATGCCCCAGGTGACTGACGACTCCCTGTCCTGTGTAACTGATGGTTGGGATAACTTGGACTCTTTTTCTTGGCTCTGTCGGGATAGGGATTGGGTGGTGGCGATGCAGTTGTGAGCAGAGAGGATGTGCAGCCTTCAGTAAGGGGTGGGATGGAGGAGCAAGGCACGGGCTGCAGCAAGCTTGGAAAGCAACAGCTGACAGCTCAACGATTACCCAAAATTATTGTTTCCAAACACGGGGGGATTGGAATAAAGAGGGGGATGATGAAGTTTTACCTGCTTTGAGGTCATTGATACTTTGAGAGTAAAACACACTCAGGGTGCTTCCTCTGTGCTGTGACCTGTTTAGCAAGGAGCCCTGTGAGCCAGGGAAATAAATAGTCCTGTCCTGGGGACAGCTGCTGGGCCTAACAGGGAATCTCAAATTGTAAAATTGTTGGAGTTGGAAGGGACCTTAAAGACCATCTCATTCCAGGCCCCTGCCATGGGCAGGAACACCTTCCTCTAGACCAGATTGCTCCAAGCCCCATCCATCCCAGTGAACTCCCATCACTCCAGTGGGTGCATCCAACTCAGATGCTGACCTAGAGGCCAGCTGGGGACCACCACCACAGCACAGGGTGGCCACTGACGGCCCTCAAGCCCCAGGGAGCCCTCATCCATGTTCTCTAGCCCATTCTTGCCACTCATCCCTCAACACCCCAGCCACGGGGAGTGGTGACGCCACTGACGGAGGTGGCAGATCAGCTTCGCCAACGTCATTGCTCTGCTCATCTGGTGAGTCACCAGCACTCCAGCAGCAAGTTAGAAAGAACCAGGTTAGCACATCATAACATGACAGAACTTTTAGGAGCTTGGACTGCTTTTCTCCTCTCGTTAACATCCCCCGGGGCCCGTGGTCTCTTTAGTACTAACACAGTAATGAAGGCCACAGCCTATTAATTGCAGTGACAATGATAAAGGAAGAGTCAGAAGCAGCTATTTGTCTTTCATGTAACCTCGTGCATCATCACAAGATAAATGAAAACTCATTTTCTGCTTTGATTCAGTCTAATTTTTCAGGGCCCCCGAGGCAGGTTACAGGAACTGTGTCGCTTCATCCCCATAAAAGTGCCGGCCCCGAGGTTCAAGGGTCAGGGAAAGTGCACGCCGGCCGTGAAAGGCTGTCTCTCCGCAGCCTCCCAGGGGTGACGTAAAAGCAGGAAGGGGTCTGCTGCTCATCATCATTAAATCCCCATTGAAAGGCGTTGTCCAGGGCCTGATAGATGATCCACGTGGCAAAGCGACTCCCTGTCCCCAGTGCCCCTGGTCACCTCGGGGGACTGGGGCCAAACTGGCCAGTTGTGCCCCTGTGTCCATACGTGCAGGGTGGGGGAAGTTTGTGGAAGGATTTCAGGGAAACACCTTATGCCAGCCCTCTACGCAAAATTATTGTCCCCCAGGACACGTGGAGTCTGGGACAGAGAGTGGGATGATGTGGTTTTACCTACTTCGACGTCATGGATACTTTGGAATAAAACACACTGAGGGTGTTTCATCTGTGCTGTGACCTGCTTAGCAAGGAGTTATCATCTCAGAAAGGACAGGGCTGACTTCAGTATTGGTGTAAAGGGAGGAAAATGTCCCAAGATCATGTCAGCAGCTGTCCCCATCTCTCACCCAGCAGCCTTGTCATGCTTTCTTGCCTTTTGATTATCCTTGTTCTTCTGGGACCTCTCCTGTGGCAGCACAGAGCCTCGAAACATCACCTTGTTGGCCTCCAAGGGATTGCTGTTCACCTTGGGCTTTGCTGGGTCAGGTCCTCACTTTGTTCAAAGGCTGGTCCAGGCTGGGGAAGGAGCCTGAGAGCTGCACAGGAAGGTTTGGCAGAGCTATTGAGAGAAATACCTCACTGAGGCAGAGAAATTAAGAAAAGGAAAAAAGAATGTATGTTTTGTAGGGGATTCGCCCATTCTAATCAGGAGAAATCAAACCTACATCACACAAACTGGTCATGCCTCTTCTGAAAATTTTAGTGTTAACAGTGTGCAGTACATTAGCTTGATTAATCATAATATAATCTTGCCTGCGTACTGCACTGGTGTCTTCCCCACCAGTCCCCAAAACAGCTTTCCCCTTTTACACCACGTAACACACACTTCCTTCCTGGTACAAACAGAGCTGAAAATAGACACGGGCTCGGCCATCCAGCGATGTCCTGACCAACCTGGTCCTGCCGCCCTCCTGGCTCAAGGCTCACAACGGCACGGACGGGGGCTCCCATATGTCCAGGTTTCCCAGCCTGGAAGTTTTGCCCAGCCAGAATTTGTGGACTTTGGCCCAGTGCCTGGATTTCCGGACATCCGTCAGCCCACTCGTAGCGGTAGCTCCAACCGAGCTGTCGGATGTCTGGCAGGCACAGATAAGTGACCGGGGCGTTGTGCGGCTCCGCGAGGCGCCCGGCACAGTCCGGAGAGCCCTGGCTGGTGGTGGGCATGGCAGAGGCCTGGCACTGGGGCAGCCTCAGGTTGGTCCTGGGGCACTGGCCACGGGCAGGGCTCCCGGCAGAGCCAGAAGGGCTCTGCAGGAATCCTTCTGCAAGGGCATTGCTGCAGCGTTTGGGCTTTGGGCTGAGCTCAGTCTTGTTCCTCCTCATGGAGTCCTGGGAGTGATGTCCTGCTGCCTTTGGAGAAGGGTTCAAAGTGACTCTGTTGGTGGTCAGGAGTAACAAATCACTAATTATTGTGTAGGAAGGGGAAAAGCAGTGCTGAAGGGAAGGTGATCATGGCTGTCCAAGGCTGCACCCACACAGCACCTTCTCAACACCATGGTACAGGCACCGTGGGTCGGGCTGGTGGCCAGTTCTGGGACAGCCAGTGGAGCAGTGCTGGGCTGCTCCCCAGGGCTGGGAGCCTGCCAGAACTCTGCCATATATATATAACATGGGATTTTAACTGATAGTATCATTTGTTTCCTAAAAGCTGGATAAGAAAATATCACCAGGGCATTTCTCCAGCGCTGATTTATCGGTGTCCGCTCCAGCTGAGGCCAGCAAGAAGCCTAATCTGGAGGAGATTTGAATGTTATTTGGATTCATGAAT
Organism: Grallaria varia; assembly: GCA_013396735.1. Taxonomy (NCBI): domain Eukaryota; kingdom Metazoa; phylum Chordata; class Aves; order Passeriformes; family Formicariidae; genus Grallaria; species Grallaria varia. Next base: position 323,536 of record VWZG01003370.1, on the reverse strand, counting down.
TTTTGCTTTGTTATTGTTTTGACTTTGTTCTTAAAGGCAAAACAAAACTTTCAGGAATTTTAAGTTCAGCTGGGAGTGTTTCACAGCCAAGGATTTGGGGACAGCAGTCGAGCAGTTGGCTTGGAGGACAACTTCTCCATGTGATGTGGCAGCACCTCTGTCCCAAAGTGGGGCAGTTCTGGCAGTTCCCTGTGCAGTTCCCGCCCCAAGGCTCCATCAGGATTTGCAAACTCAATTTAATTAGCAGTTATCTCTTCCACATTTGTCCAGGTGATCAACCCACCCCTGTTGAAAGCAAGGGGTTCCTTCTGGGGCTGGGATGTCCCTCGTCCATCTCCTGGGCAAGAAAGCCCATGGAGCCTCATATCCAGCCCCACAGAGGGGCGTGCGGGGACATTTCCAGGAGGTTGTAGGTCTGGTGAAGAGGAGGAGGAGCAGAGTCAGGGTCAGTCCCACCTCCCTGGGCACCCTCCACCCTCAGGCTGGAGCCCCTGTGCCGGTGGGACGCTCAGAGGAGCAGCAAGGGGGTCACATGTGAGGTTTGTTTCTATCAAAGCTCACAAACAATTTTAAGAAGAAAGACAAATTTCCCACACCAGCATTTCCTGAGGGGATTGTGTTTCATTTTGAGGACTTCTGGCTTTGCTTTTCACCCTTTTGAAGTTAGTTATTATCAAAGGTTCTGCGGTTCCTTAATTATTCTTCTCAGAAGTGCAGAGAAAGAAGCATTTTTCATCTGAAAATAAGGCAAGCACCGTTGTTGTTTGGGCTTTCTCCTTTATAATTTTTATTTAAAGAAACACAGAGAGAAGTGGGGCAGCAAAAAGGGACTTAAAGAGCAAAATGAGAAATAAAGACCAAATAAACACAAATTCTTCAGCATCAGGATAGGAAATGGATATTTCTCTTCCGTTTTCTCCTGTTCAGGAGGGAGGGGAAAGGCTTTGCTAACACATTCAAATGAATTTGATATTCAATCAATGAAGATTAACTTGCCCAAGGTAAGATGGTTTTTACATTCATAAGGAAGTCAAATACGATTATGCATATGAGGAAATTATACAGAGATGAGTAGAGTATAATGTATGATAATTATTTGAAAGGATATACTTACACACTGATTAGCATATCTTGAAGACCAGACAGAGATGGAAGAATAGAAGGTAAAGAGATTCCTCAAGATGAACAAACTGTATAAAACTCACTGCCCAAAAATATAGAAGTTGGTTAGAAATAGCATTTTCTTATGGATGGCAACCTTAAAAAAAAAAAATCCTCCCAAGTTCACCTCTTGATTAGAAATATTTTTTAAAAAATTTCAAATCAAGCATGTGGAACTTAGCTAGGAATAGCCTTCTGCAGAGGAAGGATGGACACAAAGAGATGAAAGGCCAGAGGGACATCCATGTGCCTTTCCTGATGTTGGAGCAGTGTGTAACCCTCTCCCACCAGAATTAAACAGCAAGAGTGGTTTTGCCCATGGGAAGCAGGTCCATCTTGGGACATACCGTGCCAAGAGTCAGCACTATTGGCTTTATCCGTGTCATTGGCTAAGCGGGGCCCTGCACGTGCTTGTGCTTTGGTTTTTTCTTTCTGGTTGGTGTGATGAGAAAACATCATTTCCATCTTTCCATAGCCAAAATATTTATCTCTTCTCAACAACAACAAAAAAAATCTGTCATCTAAATTTGCGAATTTGTGTGTGGTGAGAGTGGCTGAGATGGGGCTTGTGTTAAATACAGGAGAAATATTGTAGCTGCTTAAGCAAGGGCAAAACAATGAGCACAGCTCAGTTAATGAGCTAGAGGAGCTCCCGCGGCGCGGGAAGTGATTAGAATGCTCCGGCCCTGCTTTTGTGGCATTGAGGATCTTATGGAAAGCGGGATTCTCCAGCCAAGAGGCAGTGGGACCTTTGAACCTTTCCACCTCTCCAGGGCAAGGCAGGAAAATATGGCCTGGAATAAGTATATTCCCATGTCTGTGGCTTGTTGCTTCAGTGTTGAGTGATGTACAGCACCAGTGACTTGGAGTCTGTTTGCAGATAAGCAGTGCTTGCCTCTGGAAGGAGATGGTCCACACCTGGTGGGACAGTGGCAAGAAGAGATGGTGGGAGATGCTCTGATGGCATTTGGGATCAAGGGGTTGGTGGATGAATCCAGAATCCAGACAGCACTTGGGAAATTTTTGGGCAGGGGATCACTCCTTTGCTGCCCTGCAGCGGTTACACAGGGACCACCAGGAACAAACATTGCTCTGTGATTTCTCTACCAAAGCGGAGAGCAGCTTGTCCTGATGGATCCCGTGTCGTCCTACAGAGCACAGCAGCCCACCAGGTCCATTACCAATAGAAATGCCCTTTTATCACATTTTCCCACACCATCACCCAGGGGTGCACAGGCATCAGACCAAAGCCTCTGCTCCTAAATCTGTTTACTAACCCACAGGACAGGCAGGAACAAACAGTCCTCCCTGATGTGGGGAACACATCAGCCACACAATCACAGGGACCCCCTTCCTCCGAGTCACCTGCTCCAACAGACCTGGCTGATTTAGGTTGGGTTTGTGCATCCTGAGCATCCCTGTGCTCCTCACCCCAGGTGGGTGGGATGCTGCGACTGCTGCGTTTTGTGCCGTAGCTGCTGTGTGGTGACAGCCAGAGCTGGAGTGAGAGTCACTGGCTGCCGCTCTCCAGCACCAAACTTGCTTTGGGAACTAAAAACAAGGCTCTCATTGCGCCATTTAAAGTGTTTGTCGGGTTGGAGCTATTTGCTTGTGGGGTGTTTAGGGCACAGGTGCACTGAGAGGTGTCCCAGGTGCACCGAGAGGTGTCCCAGGGCAGCACAGGCTGTGGCACCCCGAGAAGAAAGGCAGCACATGGGCATGGGCAGCGCAAAGTCAGCTGGCACCTGTCCCAACCCGGCATCTGTACCGGCGGCGGAGGCACCACAAAGGCCGGGAGGGATTGCAGCCAAGGGAGGGGGCGGGGAGGGAGGGAAAGGTGATTTTATAGAAGTTGAATACATTTGTCTGGCAGACATTTCCTGGATCCTGCTTCGGCTTTTAAGAGCAGCACTGTAAATTCATCAACACCACATGATTTTGTCAATTCTGACAGCTAACTTCAATGTTACGACAAATCTGGCCCCAGAGGATATTAAGCAAAGACGCATGAGCCTATAATTTTCTGCTTCCACGTGTGAGATGCTATAATGATCAAAAGAAAATGACTTTCTAACTACCACATCTCTTTGTGCTGTTTTCTCCATGCCTGCTGCACTAATTGAATCACCCCAGAGCCACTGTATCAATTCTAACTTCTGTATTAGGATTTAATCAGGCATGTGGACAGACCAGCTTGGAGAGGTGAGGGGCCTTTGTGAGGTGCCCATCTGCCTCTGACATTAAAGCCGCTTCCATTCAGTGTGGGCTGAGCAACTTCAGGGAAATCAGGCTGTGGATGTCCAGGGAAGCAATGGCAGATTAGGCTGGGAGCGTGGCTGGGAAGCTCACCTCCCGAGCTGGCAACCTGGGCAGTGCTCCGTGGGCACCGCTTTGACACAGCACCCAGGGGCCAACCTTCCTGCAAAGCAGGGGAGAAGTTGATCCCAGAGGTTCTCTGGGAGTTCGGCGACATGGGGTGCTCGGTACCGCGTCCCTTCCCGCACCGCAGGCCGGGCACGGCGAGGCTGAGAACGCTGTAATTAAATCAGAGCAAGGGGACGGCTGGAAGGATGTGCTGGGAAGGGCAGAGAAAGGGGTGGAGTGTGCTGGGGTCTCAGACAATGTCCCCGGAGCCACCGACAGACGGTGGCACTAAAGGTTTGTTCCCCCAACTGCTACGGCAGCTGCAGGGACGCTCCGTACTGGGCTGTGCTGGGCTGGACTGGGCTGGACTGGGCTGGGCTGTGCTGGGATGGACTGGGATGTGNAGACGGTGGCAGTTCCCCCAACTGCTACGGCAGCTGCAGGGACGCTCCGTACTGGGCTGTGCTGGGCTGGGCTGGGCTGGGCTGGGCTGTGCTGGGATGGACTGGGATGTGCTGTGCTGGACTGGGCTGTGCTGTGCTGGACTGGACTGGACTGGGCTGTGCTGGGATGGGCTGGACTGGACTTGCCTGGGCTGTGCTGGGATGGACTGGGCTAGGCTGTGCTGTGCTGGGGCCTCTGCCTGCCCGCTCCTGCCCCACCAAGAGCAGGGGCTCCCAAACCATTGCATCACAGTGCGCAGGAGAACCACAGGCACACCTGGTGGGAAGGTGCTGGGTGGCTGGCTGTGGCACTGAGATGCTCCAGTGAACCCCATCCTCATCCCCCAGCAGCTCCCACCTTGGCAGTGGTGGGCAGGCAGGGCCTGGCAGAGGAGAAGAAGGGCAGCGAGGGGTAGGACATTAATACCCATTTTTTTCACCCAAATAAAGAACCAGGAGCGTGTTCCCTGCTGGTTTGCCCTGTGTGGGGCTGTTCTGGCCATGGCAGGAAGGGATTTGCTCTTCAAAGTGCTGTCGGTGGGATGGTGCAAACTGTCCAGGGATTAAATACCTGCTAGAAGTGAAGTATCATCCCTGAATAGGGATGTATTCATAGACAGAATCAGGGCGTGCACTGCTTCATCAGAGCCAGCCCTGGGGTGGGGATCGGGTCCGTGCAGTTCCCGATCCATGTTCTGACTCCAATCCTTCTCCCACACATGTTGTGATAGGGGGTGGGAGTGGATGGTGATGTTGATGGGGACTGGGTTGGGAGAGGGTCACCTGGCATTGAGGAGGTGGCACAGGACACTTGGCATGTCACATCCCTTCACAGGGAGACATGGCTCTTCCCAACAGTGGGATCTTGGGTGGGGATAAGCAGGAGCATCAAAGCCTGGGGTCTGCAGAAGGACGTGGCTGGAGCTGTCCCCCTCCTCCCACCCTGCTCTGATCAGCTCCCAAACTCCTGTGAGGGGCTGCAGCCTCTCACAAAACGGGGGCTTAACTACCTGATTAAATCTCCCCCGCTATAGCGGTGCAGGCACTAATTTGAGGTCGGCTCCCAAATTGGGGATTGTGTTGTTACTTTATTTTAAATGCACCAATGAATAGAGGCAGGGAAGGAGAAGGGTGATTATATCTGCCTGCTTGGGATTGAGGAGAAAAGAGTGGAGAGTCCCAGACCCCAGAAACATCAAAGCCAGAACAAAAAACCTCTTTCTTTGAGAGCTGAAAACCTTCTGCTCCTGAAAGGGGCTTCAAGTGGTGGCTCTTCGTAGTTCTTTCATGCCAACAGCTTTTCTGCTTGTCAAAGGGCAGCTTTGAGGACAGGAACAAGCCCTGGCTAAAGGGTGGGCAGGAGGGAGAGAAGGGAGCTGCCTACGAGCTGGGAAAGGGCTTGGGGAATCAAGGAGAATGGAAGGGCATGGTCCCAGCCAGGGATGGTCACAGCCCCCTACACACACGGGCAGCGTTTGGGAATCAAGGAGAATGGAAGGGCATGGTCCCAGCCAGGGATGGTCACAGCCCTCCACACACACGGGCAGGGTTTGGGAATCAAGGAGAATGGAAGGGCATGGTCCCAGCCAGGGATGGTCACAGCCCCCCACGCACAAGGGCAGGGTTTGGGAATCAACCAGCACCAACTGAGCCCAAACGCGCATCCCTGCGACGACAGGAGTGGTTCATTCCCTGCGCTGTCGGGGAATGGGCTAAAGGAAGGGTGTCCATGCTCGGCTGGCTCGGGGGGCAGATGGAGCGGGGGGCAGAGGGGCTGCCGTGCCCCTTTCCTCCTGCCGGCCCCTCCGCACGCCTGCGGGAGGGAGCAGAAAGGCCATAAAGGGAGGGTGAGAGAGCCATCACTTGCCGCTGCCCTGAATGACAGGCCCTTGAGTGAGGCACCATATGCCGGCTCTTGCCTCCCGAGCGGCAGTTTTGTCAGCGGGCGCGGGCTGCGCAAATTGGCACAATTCAGCTCGCCGGCTCCTCAGCTGGTCTCCACACCCCACTTGACACGGGAGCGACCTCTCCTTTGTGGGTCCCGGGGAGAGGGGAGGAGGGACCCCGGGGTGGTGGCGGATGAATCGGAGGCTCTTCGCCCCCTTCGCATTCAGATGGCCCTCGGAGAAGGGGAGGGGGGAGAGGGAGCAAAGGTGCCCAATTAAATGCACATTTATAGCCAATGCCGAGTAAACAGTTGATTGCATGTGCGGTGATTGGGGGGGCAAAGCAGCACCAGGGCACCAGCACCAGCTCCATCGGGCACGCCAAAGTGTTGCCTTTGCCATGGAAAACGTCAACACTGTTTTAATTTTTTTCCTTTAATCATCCCAGTCTGAGGGGCCGACAAAGCTAGGAAGGGGCCAGGCTCTTTGCTCTCGTGTCTGGGCTTCTTTGTAAAAAGAAGTAAATGCAAACGCTCTGCAGAAAGCAGATGCTTTTACTAAATCATCCCGCCCAAAAAAAAACAACCAAACCCAGAACTATATTGCCACAGTAAAACTTTTCAGCAGAGATATTTTGACTTCTCTTTCTGGTCCAGCTTTGTTCAATACAACTCAGGTGCACTCAGGTGCCGCCAGCTTGTACCTATGAGTATGTAGCTTCTGTAGCATGTACCAGTGCGGTTTAAAGCCTCCCCAGGCTGAAAATGCAAGACGGTGGTTGGTTTATCTGCTTGATGGCTGAAGATCAAACCATTTTGAACCATTGACATCGCTCCCTTCCCTGCTTCCCTCCATTCTCGGCCCAGACGAGCACTGGGCGCGTCGATCTGTCGATGGCCAGGTGATACTGCAGTGCTGTCAGGGAAGGATTTTCCATTCCAGCTGCTCCTACCATCTGGGGAAATCAAAAGGAGAGGATTGGATCAGCTGGTCGAATTAAAAAATGTGAAACTTGTTTCAGCTGAGTTGTCTAATAGATTCAGCAAAAGGTGGATCAGCCACTGTTTTTCCTTTGGAAAGGTAACATTTTTTAATCCGTTATACAATGGGAATGCCCCATGGGGGCTGATAAGTCTTGTCATTTAATTATCCTTTAGGCTCCTGTGTGTTGGTTAAAAACTCTGTTCATTTGGTTCTTCCCCATATTGTCCTTGCCAATCTAGTGTGGCAGGGTGATACATCCAAGGAAACAGAAGTTTTGCGAAGAGGATGGTGGCTTGGTGGTGGGTGGGTGAAAGGGGCTGTTTCTGCCTCAGCTTCTCCATCTGAGCAATGGGACCCTTCCTGCTCATCATCAGGAATTCGATTAACAAGCTACAACAGAGGCAGGATGGCTTCTGGGGCTAGAGGGATGCTTTATTTACATCCCTGTCCTTAAATGTCCTGTGCAGAAATGGACATTCCTTCTGCTGTTGTGATGAGGGAAGCAGAGCCTCCCTGGCAGGTCAGTGGTGGTGGAGATGTCACCCTGACCATGGTGGTGAAGATGTCACCATGGCAGAAGGATGAGCCAGGGCGCAGGGATGTCCCAGCAGCCAGACTCGGTGCACTGGGTGGGACGGAGAGAGCTGGAGCAGGGAAAAACCAGCACAGCTGTGACTCCTGCACACTCCTGCCAGCGCAGGGCTGGCTGCCAGTGGCTCCCTGGAAGGAGCTCCAGTGGGAACCAGGCAGGGAAAAGGAGAAGAGGGGTGTGCGAATGTCAGGGGTAGCACCCAACAAAGTGCTTGTGCAGAAGAGAGGGATGTTTGTCTGGACTGTGCTCCGAGTGGGATGAGTGGGTTCCCAGGCTCCAGTGGGTCCTCCCCAGGAGCTGTGTCCCTTCTGGCACCTGGGGAGGGCACAGCAGTGAGCCTGCAGCTCCAGCTCCCACCCAGCCGGGGAGGAAAAGGCCTTGGCCCCACTACCTTTGCAGCACTTGGTGTTTGGATCAGACAAAGGCTGTTGCTGGATTCGTGGCATCTGTTAACAGCCTACTGCTGTCATTAGCTGCAACCAGGCATCTGCTGCTCCAACCCAACATGGAACAGATGCCAGTTTGGAAGCAGTGGGGGCAGGGAAACCCCGGAGCTCTAATATTTCACTTTTCTACCGACGGCCCTTCACAGTTGACAGCAGGGCCGGTTGCACCTCAACAGCCTCAGTGCCCAGATAAATCTGCCCCCTTGCAGAGCCCTCCCCACGCCCCTGCCCTGAGCGCTCCTGCTTAACTCCCCCCATCTCCATCCACAGCACGAGCCGACTCTCCGCTCGCACGGATCCTTCATATGGCCACATGCAAATCCCTGTGAGGGTTTGGGCATGTGGTGCTCAGTGTTGGCACTGGCACTGCCAGCTCTGATCTGAAGCTGCAGAGTGGGCATCGCCCTGTGCCAGGCTGGGAGAAGGCACGCTCTGGGATCAGGGCTGTGCATGGGCACTGTCCAGCCCCACAGACCCTCAGATTTTAGGTGATACCTAAATCCTTACTATTATTATTATTATTATTATTATTATTATTATTTCAAAGGAAGTATATCGAGGTTTTAATCTGCCCAACCTTCACTTTCAGTTTTTCCAAGCGTGTTCTGGGATGGATGAGGAGAAAAGGGGAGAAGTGCTTGTCCTGTGGGGTTTTTCCCCCCTAATACCGTACAAATGGGAAGATGAGGACCCTGTGCTGATGGGTAATGAGACAATATCAATGTGATGTGTTGTTAGCACCGTACCAAATAGGCTTTTAATTTTCTGGGGAGGTGTGGTGCATCTCTGCAGTGCCAGCATCAATCATCGTCACGAGGGCCCGGTCCCGACTCTCCCGGGGGCCTTTCATTGTAAAGGATTCCCTCTCCCTCTGACTGGGGGCTGTTCTACCTCCGTGGCGATGCCTCTCGCAGACTAATTGCTGATTTGTTCTTCTTATGATGATGGAGCTCATGTCACTACAAAACAGGACATTAGGATAAAGTCTTTAAAGTGGCCGTGCAGCTGGAAAACTAATTTACAGTCCCTCCTGGTTAAAAAAAAAAAAAAAAATGGTGGTATTGGTAGCAAGGACATTAAGGGTTGGGAATGAATATGGGTTTGGTTATAAACTCCTCAATACTCACCTACCCTGGCTGTTTCCTCAGATATCTCTTCTAATTTCCTTCCAAACCTTTGTAACTGACTTTTTCCTTTGGTTTCCTCTGGCTCCTTGGGGAATAGGAGGTGCTCAAGATATTTCTTCTTGTGCTGGGGGCAGTTTGCTGGGGTTAAGAGCCTTTCTTGCCTTGTAATTCCTGATTCTGCAGTCCCTCAGTGCTGGCCCAGCTCTTCTTCCCCACTACAGGTCACATTTACCAGGACACATTTGTTCTGGCTCCTAAAGTGCAACACTGGGAAGTTGCCAGGGACACAGAGGACATTAAAGTGACTCATCATTGTCATCGTATTCCAACAGGAAGGGCCTCTGTTTTGCATGGGACCTTTGGAAAATCTGTTTCTGATGCCTTGAGAGCCCATTTCCCAAAGTACTTTGGTATGTAAGAGCCAGCCCCACCAAAAAGGAGGGGATTTGGCCTCAGTGGTCACAGGGAGGGAGTTTGGGAAACATTGGAGCTCCCAAGGCAGGTTGGTGGGCACACTGGTATTGTACAGCATCATGCCTGGGAACTCATGTCACCTCAGCTGCTGTTCCCCCAAAATAAGGAATGTTTGGGGGTGATTTCCAAGCATGACATGGTGCAGGAGAGTTAAATCCCTTTCCTCTGCAACGTGGTGCTGAGGTGGGTGCCAGCCCTGGGGTGGAAGGGAGCACCCACCCCCCGGACCCCTCTGCCCATCCCTGGCACAGGGGACGGGGTGATGCAGGGGGAGAAGGGAGAATAAGGGCAAAATGTTTGTCTGAGAAGCTACTTGGGGGGAAAAAAAGTATCGTTAAAAAAAGAAGGTGGCAAAGCAGTGGCTGCAGCCCCTTCCCCAGATGCAATCCCACTCCTGTAATTTCTGGGGGAATTGGTTCATCTTGGGTGCAGATATATTTGTGTCAAGGTGCAGCTGCACAGATAGCCTGACTCTATGCATAGTAAGAGGCTTTCAGAGAGAGAGGTTATGCCCAGAGCAAGGCCTTATCAGAGCAAGCTGCCTGCCATTTATCTGCTTCCCTATCAAATATGAAAACAGGCCTCAATCTGCTGCTTCTATTTTCCTTGTGAAGGCTATGGGTGGAATAATAATTTAGTCCAGTTTTTTTGTTTCCAATGCTAACCTTCTGCCAAACTCTGCTCTTCCCAACTTCCCTGGGCAGCTCAGCAGTGGCTGCACTTGGGAGCCCACCAGGCTGGCGCCCAAACCTTCAGGGAACGGTGTCCCTACTCAGGACCGGGATTGACATGTGTTATTATGTGTCATTTAGCACTTCAATAGCACTGTAATTCTTCATTATTTGTATTACAGTAGCCCCTAGAGGCCTTGCCAGGTCCGGGACAGGGTCCCTGTGGGATGGCAGGGGGATGGATGCAGCCCTTGCCCCATGGCAGCAGGACAGGGTGTCCTGTGACCTGACCCCCACGCTGAACCCAGACCTTTGCAGAAGTCAAATCTGGGTATGTCCTCAGAGCCACCCCAAACTGCAGGATGTCACCCCTGGGTGCTGCAGCAGGAGGGATGGGGACATGTGGGACATGCCATGGGGAAGAGCCCTGGAACTTGGGGTTGTCCTGGGGATCCCCATCACCCCTGGCCGGACCGAGACAGCACCCCACCAGCCTGGCCATGCCCTCCACCCTTATCTTGTATCACTTCACCATAAGCTCCTACCACCCCAACATGGCTTGTCCTGCTTAATTCCAGCCTGGCTCTCCTGGTGGAGGATTCAGGGTGACCTTGAGGGCATTGAGTGGGACCTCCTGACCCAGGGCAGCTCCGCTCAGCCTGGAGGGTGGCAGTGGGAGAGGAAAGTCCTGGGATAAAACCCCAGCCCCATGCCCTGCCCCTCCCTCCCTCCTGCCATCCATCCTGCAGGGCCTCCCCGCTGCCGTAATAAGGCCTGAAAAGCCACTGCTTACATTTTTAATTCCATATCTGTGTCTAACTGCTGATGCTAAACTCCGATCCCACAGCTTCTGAGGGCAATGCGATCCACATGTTAATATTTTAAGCCAGCCACTAATATTTTTATGTGGGAAATTGAGATTTTCTACGGTTGCTGGATGAGCAGGCCATTTCTCCACGCTCGAGTATGAAAACTGTAGCTGGGGAAAACATTATTTTACATATTTGTATTTCTTGGAGCTGCCATCCTCTGCTGGGAGGGACTGCTGTGCTCCAGCTCCTCACTTGTCCTGCTGCCCCAGTGTCACCAGGATGGCATCAAAGTGGGTTTTTATTTATTTATTGTCTGATAAACTGGCTCTTTCTCCTCACACCCGTCTTTCTCAGGCAGCTGAATGCTTTGTATTTTTAAATACCCGAGAGCAGAAACCTATTTATAAAACCCAGGCTACTCTTGACAGGCCCTATCTAACCACCTAGAAAGGCAGCCAAGGGAGGTGGCACTGCCCTGATCACCCCACTGCCACCAAGTCCAGTGCTGAAGTAGCCGGCAGTCCATCTGGTGCCCTGAGTGGATGGGAGAGGCAGTGTCTTCCCCAAAGGCTGCCTATAAATCACATTTATGGGTGCAGTCATGGTCCAGGCAGCAGTAGCTGGACAGAGAGTTTGGCAGCACCATGGCCAGGGTCACGGGTGGCTGTAAATTGTCACCCAGACGTGGGGAAGCCAAAGCTGCTCTGGGATAAGCACCAGGACCTGCATGGAGATTCACACTCACACCTGGAGGTGCACACTCACACCTAGAGGTGCACACTCACACAGGGAGGTTCACACTCACACAGAGAAGTGCACACTCACACCTAGAGGTGCACACTCACCCTGGAGGTGCACACTCACACAGGGAGGTGCACACTCACACCTAGAGGTGCACACTCACCCTGGAGGTGCACACTCACACAGGAAAGTGCACTCTCACACACGTTTGCTCCTCATCACGGCCCTAAACCTCTGCTGACAGGCAGGCAGGCAGGGCAAGGCTCAGATGAAGGGTAGACAAGTGTCCGTGTCCCCAGACTAATCCCTCCATCTCCAGGGCTGCTGGCAGGCTGCATTATCAGAATCCATGGAAGCACAGGCTCAGACTGGGCTGTGGAACTCAGGGACAGCTTTGTCAGCCCCCAGTTTAACCCAGAGCCAAGGCTGTGCCACGCTCTGCATGTCGGGGGTCAGGGCTGTGCTCCATGGGACTCTGATGTTGACCTGGCACTGCTGGTCACAACCCTCCTGCAGCTCAGCAGGGGCTGGAGGTGGGTCTGGGGGTGTCGTGAGAAGATAAATCGGGGGACACTCCCCACCTGTCCCCTGTGAAGACTTTCAGGTCAAACCATGGCACAGTGACCACGTCCCTGCACGTGCCCTGACACCCAGCCCAGAGCACTGGGCAGTCACAGAGAGGATGCTGTGTCCAGAGCTGCTACAAACCTGGGGGCAAATGGAAGTGGAAATAGGGGAGATTCCAAAGAGCTTTACCCAAAATACATGGAGATGTTTTTTTCTCAATCACAAGTTTTCGGCTTTAAAAGAAACAAAAGCTGTGGGTGATGAGTACACTGGAACTTACAGTGCTGGAGGAGGCAGGAGATGGACTTTGCTCCCTTGGAGTTTCCTGCCTTCCTGCCTCTTTCTGCTGCTAAACATTGAAAGCATTTTTGGGGTTTGAGCAGATTACAGATGAAAGTGGATAAATATTGAGGCAGATGCACCTCAATATCTTCCCAGCGGTTTAATGTGCATTTCGTATGTATGGACCTTAACGAGATCCTGCCCCGCTGGTATGGATTACTGTGAGAGAACCTGCCAGGCCCACATCATTGTTTAAGACAAGTCCATGATGCAAATTGGCAGCCAAAGCACTGAGCAGTCAATACAGATTAGAATTAAGTCTCTCCTCTTGTCCACAACCAGGGCCCCTACATTGATCGCATCGCAAACGCCAGGAACAACCTGGGCTTTGCCCAAAGTGGTGGGGAGGGAGCAGGAGCCCGTGCCCAGCTGGGACAGCGCCATCACTTCCCTCCCCTCCTGGTGCCTGCCCTGGGCATCTGCAGGAACCAGTCCCCAGCCAGGCAGGGAGAGTCGATGATGGTTTATATAGGAGGCACCTTAAGAAACCCAGGAAGGGGAGCACAGAGGGGTTAAAGCTGTGGTTTGACACAGGCTGAAGACTAAACACACATCTAAGGATGACCTGCCCCGGGGCCTCCTATGTTGGAGCTGACAGCAGCATCCACCAGTATTTTCTTTTGCTCTTTCTTCATTTTCTAAGGTGACCCCACTCACACCTTCCTTTGCCTTTTCCACCAGCGATCACATCAGTGGGGTTTTTGCCTTCACAGATGGGGGAACAGGGTTTGTTCATGCAGGACATGGTGCTTGGAGGGCATTTTCACATCAGTGCTGGCCCAGGAAGGGTTTGCCTTGCCCACCACACCTTCCTGAGGCACCAGCCCCTATGTGAGCAATGGCCATTTCAGGGGATTCAGTTCCCAGCACACTCACCAAAAACTGTCTGAATGCTTAAGAATAATGCGTGCATTTTAAAAACCAAAATTTTTGCCTTTTAATTTGTCTCAGAGCATGAAAGGTGATTTTTGTTGGGTGCCCTGTTTCCTGGGAGTGCTTTGCCTTGCTGTGATTTTACCTACAGGTCAGGGCTACCTCTTCTCACGCTGCCAACAAATACATCCTGCCCCAGGACACCCCGACTGCAGACCATGCTTTAGGTGCCACTGAAAATGAAATCAGTTGGTGTTTGGTGTTTCTGGAAGCACAGCTGGGGATATGGCATCACTCCTGTTTGTTTAGCAGGGAGGAAAAGGGATTGGCCTTAATGATTCTCTGCGTCTCTTCTGTGGAGGATCCGGGGGGTCCTGTAAGGCTGTGATAGCAGATTTCCTCATGCTGCAGAATTAACCCAGAAATGCAAATATCTCTATCAGTCAGGATCCAGAGCAGCAAACCCACAGCCCCGAGTGACCCCCAGCCCTCCTGCTCACAATCTCGACCTCTGGGGCGTTTTCTTCTCAAAATAATTTATTAGGTAGAGGCTGCACAAAATAATCTGCCTTTGTTTTTTTCCCATTTGCGTTCTCATGCAAATGAATTCCCACTAACTTTTAGTTTCTTTATTTCCCAATTGTCATGCAAAACTCATCTCTCTGAACTGTATCTCCTCCTCTCCACTTTTTTTTTTTCCTTCTCCCTGAGGAAATTCCCTCTATTATGGCCAAGGGCAAAGCTTGGGTGCGCTGCTGGTGAGGCTGTTTAGGCTCAAGGCCACGAGCCATTCCCAGCCCAGCAGGGTCAGTGAGAAGCAAAGCTGTCACCCCCTCACTGAGGAGTGTCAAAAGACTTGCACGGATGTCTGCAGGGGGAGGGAGCTCCTCAGGAACCCTGTCAGGTCCAGCCTGAAAACAAGATTAAGCTCCAGAGCTGACTCTAACATAAACCAGTGGGGATGAGGCTCTTGGGGCACTGGCAGTGCTGGGTTTAACCTACAGACTGTGATCCCGGGCACCCCGTGGTCGACTTGGCCACTGGGCCATCCTTGCTCTTCCCCGCTCGGCATCAGCCTTGTTGCTAACCTGAAACTTGATTTTCTTAGCCCAAAAGTGCAGCCACAGTAGCAGCCAAAGAGCCTCATCCCTTGTGGGGGGGTTTGCATGTGCACAGGGTGCTATAACATGCAGGCATCACTGAAAGGTTGGAGATGAAAATGGCACATAGCAACTTACTGTTCCTTTCCTATTTCAGAACAGCAATCTGTATTGTATTGTGGGTTTTTATTTGGGGTTTGAGCTTGGGTTTTTTCCCCGTGAGATATTCCTGTTGCTTGGGGTTGGAAGCTCCTGATTTTCATAGAATCACAGAACGGTTTGGTTTGGAACGGACCTTAAAGATCATCTCATTCCAACCCCCTGTTTGCTTCCGACTGGGGCTTTTCCACACCAGAGCAGCAGCCAGGTTGCCCTCCTTGCACTCTGCCATCCAAGTTTTCCCCAGCCATCCCCTCTGGGAACAAGCTACCTGGTCAGGGCAGAAAAAAAGGTGACAAAAGATCACAAGGAGCAATATTGTGCGTGTGGAGCTGAAGCTTGGGAGAGCCCCTGGCAGCAGGGTGGCCTTTGTTCCCTCTCCCTGCCTCCCCAGCCCAGCCAGCCTTTGAATTGTTGTGCCGGTGCCTTTCTTTGCATTGACCAGAGTTTATCACATATCTCTGGTTGGGATCCTGCCTAGCTTAGCATAAGACAAAAATGGGGGGTTGGGGGGGTGGCAGGAAAAAAAATAGGCTGAATAATAGGACGGATTTGTAGCAGCTGAGGATTTGCATTCAAATGTTCGCCAGCCTCCTCTGAGCTCGAGTTTTATCATGTCTTTACAGCCAACAGCTTGTTTATGAATAAAAAATGTGGCATGAAACCAGAGGAGTGAGTTGTCTTTGTTTTGTCAAGTGTGCGGAGAACAAAATGCTCCCTTCTCACAAGTCTTCACTCGATACAAGTCTTCTGGGACGGGGGCAGCTGGCCGGGGCTGCTACCTGCGCGTTGCCATGGCCGGGGGCACGGCGGGCACCTGCATATGCATGAGCGGGACCCGCCGGGCCGAGCCAGCCCCCGCTTCTGACAGGCAGCCACTTTATTAACTCATTAAGCTCATCTTGTTCCTTTAAACGCGGTATAATTGCGAATAAAGCTGTCACACTTTGTTTGCGGTTATATAATTTAGCTAAAGTGCCGCCACGACCTGCGCTGCCGGGAGGGGGAAAAGGGAGGTGACGAGGCGGGGAAGGGCGCGGGGAGTTTGAGGCTGTTCTGTCGCGTGGCTTTGCCGGTGGGAACGGGGCTGGGACTGAGCCCGGATCTGGATGCAAACCAAAGGGTGACTCCGCGACAGCGCTGCGGGCACCGGGAGCATCCGTCCCTCCTCCCTGCGCCGCTGCTGCGGGACGGGCATGGAGAGCCCGCGGCTGTGCCCTGGCCCTGCGGCGAGCCCGTGGCTCCTTCCTTTGCAACGAGGAAAGCGCTGGCGCCATGTTCCGCTGGGATGGGAATGCCGGCCGTGTCTGCCGGGATGCGGCGGCCCCACCGCTGGCTCCGGCGGGGACGCAGCGCGGGGCGGGAGCATCATTGGTAGTCAGGGCACAGCGGCGGCAGGCGGGAAGGGGAGGACCGGCGGGGGAGGCGATGGCATTCAGGGGGAGGGATGGGGGAGACACCGCGAGGAAAACTTCGAGGGGAAATGCTGCGAGCCCTCCGCTTCGTCTGCTTTCGGCAGGGGAGGAGCGAAAGGCATCTGCCGCTTCCCCATGTAAGGCATCTGCCGCTTCCCAATATTGGGAAAACGCTGCTTGGAATGGGGACGGGGCTTTAATGCCAGGGAGGGGATGATGCACAGCAAGGATCTGGAGTAGCTGGCAGCGTTGGCAGAGGATATATCCCACTTGAAAGCGTTTGGGTTGTTGAAGAAAAGACTTTTTTTGTGTGTTACTTCTCTCCCCTTTGAGTGGCAGGAAGAAAGGATGAATGTTATATAGGTGAGGTGAGAATAAGTAAAATTATGCAAAGAGGCTTTTTGAACGCCTGATTGGGGTGCAGATCCTTTCCTTGTTGGAAAAGCAGATCTCCTTCAGCCACAGCCCTGGCGCAGCCTCTGCCACTGGCCTGGCTTTTGTGCTCCATCTCTGTTCACCCGAGTGCATTTGGAAAGGGGAATAGTATTAGATTGGGAAGGGAAAGACAGAGGGATCAGGTCTGGGAGAGATTCCAGCCACAAACACTTAAAGAAGATTGATAGAAGATGCATTTATATGAAAGCATCCCTGACTTCTCTGCTCAGAAAGGACCTTCCCTGGCCCCAGGCAAGCCTCTTGTCTGCTCGTGGGGATGGCAGGGAAGGTCTGACCCAGCACTCCAGTCTCCCTGGGAACTTTGCCTTCCCTAGAGCTGCAAGATGAGGCCCTGCATCCACAAAAATGAAGGCCGGGATTTTCCCAAAGGCTGAACAAATCAGCAGCTGATTAAGGTCCAAAATGCCTTTGGACCTGCTGGATGATCCCACTGTGATGGCATTAAAAATTGATGGGATGGTCCCTGTAGATGATTTGTTCCTGAAAGAGCCCCTTCGGAGCTGGAGGGGGATCTGCAGTCCCAAGGGTGTCCATCAGGACAGAGCCCAGCAGAGAGTGTGGCAGATCCCAACAAGGAACACTGCACAGCCTGATGGGGCAAGTGGCACAGAGGGACAGGGGCCATGGCACAGCCCGGGGCAGGAGCCAGCACTGGCACATCCCACTCACCTCCTCATGGCACAGCAGCCCTCGCTGCCCTTCCTTACGCGTGGCTGGAGCAAAACCTGACCTCACCCAGCGGCATCAACCTGGTCCTGCTCTGGCTGGGAGGACACAGGGACCGGGTGTGTCACACGCCACGCGCTGGAGTAAAGAGCAGCTCCTGTCCGAGTCCTTCCAGGGAAACAATGGGCTGCGAGTCATTTTCCTGGTTTTGCAGAAACTCCTCTAAGGCCGTGTCCTAGATTTAGCTCAGGTTCTGATAAGGCTGAGAGAGATAAGTCCCAGATTGTACTGCTGTGCCCAACAGACTGGTTACATCGTGCTTGATGACACTTCAGACCCGTTGTCATGACCCCATATAATCTGGCATCCTGGACCATCTGACACACATTTACACTTAACATTTTGTTAGAGACTCTATAAACGAGATCTCTTTGACCTTCAGTCCTTGGCTAATTGCTAGTTTCATGTACAAGACCAGCCTAATTTTACGTGATAATTACCTGAAAGTGGCAATACATATGGCATTGCATGTTTGAAATGTCAGAGCTGGAAAAATATCAAGTGGCTGGAGTCTTAGGCAAATGGAAGGAGTGGAAGGGTCAGAACAATATACTTTACTGCTCAGATGATGGAGAGAGACTATATATCACCACAAACCCCAGTAAATAGGATACATCTATAATAAATCCTGTGCATAATGTTTGTTGAAGGGGGTTGTATTGGCAGGTGGATGCTGAGGCTGCTGTAAAACAGGAAGAGATATTGAATTTGCAAGCATTTAAGTCATTCACCCCACTTGTTTCTTTTCACCACTGTCAAATAATCCTGAATTTCTTCTACCACACTGGTACAAATCTGATCACCTCCCATCATGGGCAGTGAATGGGTAAGGAATGAGAAGCCACAGTGTATTGGTGCTGTGGAGATAGTTAGGGGGTGTTTGAGGGAAGTTTTTCATGTTTAGGAGAGTTCCAAGGGGAAAAAAGACATTGTTGCTGCAGGTGAGTGTGTGCTGGGTGGGTTTATCAGGCTGTGCAGTGCCTGGCCAGGAGAGGATGGGGTGGAGGGAGCAACAGGTAGGCAGCATCCCAAAAACATCCAGCCCTTGGAATGACCCACCCAGAGCAGCGCCGGTGTCCCAAGTCCTCCCTGGCTGCTGCGCTGCCTTGCTGGAAATGTGATTATTCCTCTGGTTTGCTTACTGGGGTGTAGCCACCAAACAATGTCGCGTCCCGTATTTGGGGTTAATTAATTGGTTGATAAGATTATCATTAATGAAAATAAATTAAAATCACTTCAGTAATTATTTCACTGTAAACATTATTGACAACACTTCCTAAATACTGTAAAGACAGATTGAAAGCCCTGGTTAGGAGTCCTGGGTTGTGGGATCACTGTAATTAGAGGTGGAACTGGAATTGGATTATTGAGCATATCCTCACGAAGGGGCAGGTTGTGTCCATATGTACCTCTCTCATTCTCTCTCTTTATATATGCGTGTATTTTGTTGACTTTTTTAGCTGATCAGACTTCTGATTCTGCTTTAAATGTGTCAGTGATGCTTCTCTCCAACAAATGCTTTTATTCAACTCATGAAAAATACATTTTCAGGTTTTCAGGTGCCCCCCTGATTGGAGTTGTCTGAAATTTTACATTTTTTAGGCACTCAGTCCTGGGTTTCCCCCAGGCTGCTTTTGTCTCTGCTGTGGTGTTGCTCTGTGATGGCCTTTGGGGCAAATGGAGGGTTTGGGGCAATAAGACTTTTCCCATGACTTTGCTGCTCCTAGCTGGGGGTTGGAGTCTCTCAGGACTTTGGGTACAGACTTGAGCAACAGGATTTGAGCTGCAGCTTCTTTCTTTCCATCCTTTACCCTCTGTTGTGGCAGTTTGTGATGTAAATAGTGAAAATGCTCACTGGAAAGGGGCCTCAAACCATGTTTTAATTATAGTCCTCAAATTATAGGGTCAGATTGCAATTACAGACCGAGCTAATTGTGTGTTCCTGTCCTGTACAATCAATGTTTGTAGGAGCTGGGAATGGAAAGCACACAGACACGTCACCACACAACCTCATCCGCCGGCACCTCGTGCTTCCCACTCTGCCAACAAATCACAGTTTGAGACAAACAACGAAATTCGGGGAATTTGCAGCACATCTTCTCCCTGCAGCGTCTCGACCCCAGCCTCTGTTTTCTCCCTGGAAAAAGCTAATCCTTTTAGAAACATGTAAATTGGGAAACAGATCTGGTTTCAGCCCAAACCCTGTCTCCTCCCCGGTGTTTGTTTGGATTAAGCCTGGCACTTCTCTGTCCTTCTATGCAAACTGATCAGCAGTTGGTTTATCAGATGAGAAAACGGTAAACGGCAGAGTAAACACGTCGGTGATAATTTCAGTGCAAAAGCTTTAGGGGAACAAGAGGTGTTTGAACTTCAGTCTCCTGTGACCACCTCGGCCGTGTGTGGACACTCCCAGCTGGTTCATCTCCGCTGTCAGTCAGACAAATCCCCTATTTCCACCGTTCCCTGGGATGCCTGGGATTGGGGGCTGGCATGGCAGCCCACTGGTGATCCCTGGGAGCACAGGTAGGGCCACAAAGGACCCACTCTGGAGGAAAATGCCATTATCGAGCACTGTCTTGTTTTTGTTTGCATGTTAATTGGCAGAGTGGCCTGTGTGGGAAGGACCCTGCACTGGCACTTCCTGAAGGCCTGGCAATGTCCACCAACATCCCAGGGGATCTGCAGGGGGGTCTGGGGCATGGAATCCCATAATAAATTGGGGTCACAGGCAGAAGAAGTGAAGGTTTAACTTTTGTTCCAAAGACCAGAGACTCCCTTAAACAGACCTGCGTCCCAGGAGGTGCTGAGCATCCCTGGAGCCACAAATGTTGGGGTTTGCACACTCTGGGTAGCAGCAGCTCATTTTGGGATCGTGGAATCATTCAGGTTGGAAAAGGCCTCCAAGATCGTTGCGTCTGACTTTTCACCAAATAGCATGATACCTACTTAAACCATCTTCCAAAGTGCCACATCTACTGCTTTTTTGGACATTTCCAGGCTGCATTTTCTCTCCTCCCACGTCTGGGGGTTCCTGGCACAACGTGTGGTGGGTGGGACACCGTTCCCCTTGCTGTGTTTGGGCTGTGGAAGGTCACCCAGTGCTGGGGTGGGTTGTGAGTGGTGTGGGAGCCCAGAATTCCCATCCTTCCCAGAAGGTGTCCATCCAGGCAGCAGGCGAGCGCGCACCCAGATGCTGCCTCTTGTGTTCTCCTTAAAACATGCATCATATTTTGTGCTGACTTAATACAACATGGATAGTTGTACTTTCCAAGTAGCTGGCAACCCTTAATCAATGTTAATTGGCTCTAATTAGCATATGTTAATTAATGATATTTACTACAAATTAAAGGTATGAGTGCTCCCAGAGGGTTTCCTGTTCATCCAATTAGTGCCAATTAGTTGCAATTAACACGTGTAAATGAGATGCCATTGAACCCAAAACAAACAGCACATAGTCTGCTGTACTTGCTTGCAGTTGAACTTGAGCGTGCGGTGGCACGAGAGGGGCTGCAGAGGGCTCTTAAATACCTGGAAGGTCTCTAACATCTATTTAAGCTGTTTCATTATGTCTTGCATACAAGTGATTTGGAGGAAAGTTGATCTGAGTAAAAGCCCTTGGCAGGGTAAACAGGACGTGTTTTTGTGTCCTGCTGGGCTGCGCAAAGAGCACGGTGCTGTTTTAAGAGAACTCCCTTCTGAGTATTTGCACCTAGTCCTGGCCTTGCACTGGACAGGGGGATGGGCAGCCCCAAAATCGAGCTCCTTCTGTGCCCACTGGGAGTGTGGAGGGACTCGAGCAGATGCTCTGGTGTGGACATGGCACAGGAGAAGCCCACGGCTGCTCCGCAGGTCACCCTTCATCTCAACCAGTTCCCAAATCTCCCCCTGGTATTTTATCCCTGGACAATCTTCAGATCCATCATCAAAAGTGGTGCTTTTGGCACTTTTCTGCTCGTTGTTTTGGCCTGCAGGGAAACACATCCCCAAAAGTTTCCTGCCCTCGCCTTCGATTGCACAGGCAGCCTGGCAGGCGGCAGAACAAATTGTCATAATTGTGTTTAATTAAAAAGTGTAAATGGATTATCTTCAGGTAAGGATGATTTATTTAACTAATCAGTCTGATCACAGAGAATGTGCAGTCTGGAGATGGAAATCATTTGGGGGAAATGGGTAATTCCTTTTTCCATCAGCCCCAAAGTGGGACAGGATCTTAGCACAAAATCCATCTTGGAGAGAGGGGCCGAGCTGGGAACACGACCCTCCATCCCAAGGGATGTTTTTAAACACCCTCTCGCCCCATCTCTTGCACTGAAGTTCTTTTTTATCTTCTGCTTCCCATTTTCGGATGAAAGCAGCCATCTGGTCCCATTTTTGCCTGGTTTGAGCCATGCACTGTGGGGTCAGTACTGGGTTCTGTGGATGTGCCACCCCGGCCCTGTAAATCCCGTGGGATGAGGAGGGTGGAACAGAGCTGGAACTGCGGCCGTCCCTGCAGCGTGGGGGACACAGTTCGGACACTGCGCCCGGGGCCAGGCACTATAAATACCAAATGAGCATAATTAATTGACCATCTGCTTGAAAAGCCAAGAACAAGGTGGCACTGAGGTGTGACTGCCGTGTCGGGAGCCCCCGGAGTACCTCTGGGAGTTGGGTGCTTTGGATGCTGATGTCCAGCTCAGGCATCCAGGACTTCTCCTGCTCTTATGTGAGTGCTCTTTGGTTTTGGAAGGTGGAGGTGCTTCCTGGCATGACACACAGCCTGCAGCTGTGGGGTTTGGCACTCCAGGAGCTGGCAAGGAGAATAATCCAAGGGAAGGTGCCAACCAGCACCTGCTCATCCAGACAAGTGTCTTTGCAGCCCTCCGTCCTCACCAAACCACATAATGATTCCCTAGTTGTGGTTTTGTGTTTGGGGAATTATTTGAAGCCATTGCAACATGAGCTGGGAAATAAGGCACCTGTGGTGTTTGCTGTTATTCCGAAGAAAATTCTCCTTGTGTTTAATAGGTGATGTTTAATAAAAATGAAAATGAGCTTATCCTGAGCAGGCATGCACGCCAAAAGCTGGCATTTAAATTAGAAATTATGATTTAATAACTTGTCAAGAAACTCACCAATGTAACAGCGTGATAATTATTGAAAGGAGGCTTCATAAATACTGGAATACCATGTTTTGGTGTGAGAACTGAGCTTGGAAACAGCCAGTGATCTCTGCAGACCCTCAGCCCTCACCAGGAGAAGGCTCTTGGGGAAGTCCTACCCATGGGATCCCTGAGGCATCTTTGTCCCGGGAATAATGAGCCTTGGGTTTTGCTTGGTTTGGGAAATGGTCACAGCAGGTGTATCCAAGAGGTGATCTGTGGGTGCAAAGGAAGGACAGGGAGCCGTGGGTGCTCTTTTTAATATATCCTTTAAATTATTGTGGCGAGTGGCTCTCGGTTGGAAGACCATTATTTCTGCTATGATTTAGAAAGCATTTAAGGCTAAGTCTATGCAATAAGCATTGAAGTATTGCAATAGATAATTCCATGTATTTAGATGTGACAGACCCCTTGGCACAACGCTTGGTTGGCAGGAGGGCGTGAAAAACCCAGACAAAAGCAACTGGCAGACTCAGGGTTTGGTTTCTGGCTCAGCCTCATGTCCCAGTGGTTCCCAAGGCCTTGTTCATCCTGCTCCTTTTTTCCTTGCAGTACAACGGGCCATCCTGGAGGAAACTCTTGGGGATGAGTAGAGAGAGGGAAGAAAAAATAACAAACTGTAGAAGTGATGGGGAAAAATTGCTCTCCTGTTTCCTCTAAACCAAGAAAATGTCAAGGAAAAACTTTCATACAGATTTCCCCAGTATTTTTCAGTGAAAAATATGTTTCCTTGGAGCAATTTCAGGTCATTCTGTGACTAAATAGTGAGCCTGCTTATTATTCTGTCTGGTACTCCAGGACTTCTTTTTTTATTATTATTATTTTTTTTAAGTGAAAACAACTTGAGAGAGAGAGAAAATCTCTTTGACTCTAAAATCAAACAGGTACATTTGAAAGAAATTGGAATGACCTGGGGAAAAAAATTCTCAGCTGATAATTTCGAATGATAAAGTGAGTGTTGTGCCACTGTGAGGGTGACCGGGGAGGCTCAAGTGTGACCACAAAGTCATGGCCACACGGGCACATGAGGATCCTGCCCCTCACAGAATCATGGAATCATTGAGGTTGGAAGAGCCCTCTAAATCAGGTCCAACCATTCCCACAGCACCCAAGGCCACTGCTAAACCATGTCCCCAGGCACCACGTCTACACCGTTTTTGGAACATTTCCAGGGCTGGTGGCTCCACCACTTCCCTGGCAGCCCATTCCAGACCACCTTTTCAGTGAAGAAATTTTTCCTTATCTCCAACGTAATCCTCTGTTGTTTCAACTTGAGGTTGTTTCCTCTTGTCCCATTGCTTGTTACCTGAGAGAAGAGACCTCCTGCACCTCCCACATGTCTTTCCTAGTCTTCCCTGGCACTCCCATCCATTTGGCACTTCATGAGATGGATGAGGAGAGGGTGGAGCACTGCTGGCACCATGGGAGTTCCACTTTTTGTTTCACTATTGCTTATTTTCCCTTTCCCCTTCCCTCCCTTTTTTCCCTAAGGAGAAGCAAGATACAACCCCTTCACTCCTAAGTGATGCTGAGGCTCAAAGCCCCACCGAGCCCAGAGGCAGCTCTGCTGGCGGGTCCTGCCGGGATGCGCTTGTGGCGCTTCCCAACCCCAACCCGTGTCACCTCCTCCATCCCAAAAAACACTGGCAGTTTGTCACCGGCTCTGGCCAGGCTGCCACATCTCTCACCTCCCCTCCCCAGCAAATGTGGGTGCTTGGAGAAAGGTTAAATTCAGGTCAGCCTTCCCTGCTCACACGTTCCTGAGGAGCATCCCTCGGAAAGCCGCGGGCTCCTCGGCAGCGCCAAGTCAAGGTGAGAAGGGCGGCGGGCGCGGGGGGAGTCACAGCCCTGGGCTTCCTGCGGCCCCTCCAAACAAAGTGAGCTCATGGAGGGAGATGGATGGTAAACAACTGCGCCTTTGAAGAGTGACAGTGGGATAAATCACCCCGTTACCCCGCTGGCACACGGGATAGCGCCGTTATCCCAAAGCACTCTCGGGAACACCTCCTGTCGTGCCGCGGCAGGAGTGGGGGCTGAATGCAGGACCATCCCTTTCCACAGGGCACAGGGTTGTCCTCCGCCCACCTGGGCTGATGGTCACCTTTGGCCAGTGGCCATCTGTGTGTGACCCACAGCTCCCCCAAACACCTCCTTGGCTCCGTCAGCCTGGAGCACCCCGTGCAGAGCCATCTGTGCCCAGTTTTCCCTGGAATTCAACAGGTCTAGGATCAGGATTGTGGCCTCATCCAGGAGTTTATTCCAGAGCAGGAAGGATTTTTCTTCTTGGCTTTGGCCTTCTCTGCTGTGCCGTGTGGGTCGGTGCCCCAAAGGCACTTTGGCACCTGAGCCCAGTGGGTTTCAGGCTCACATTTTATAGGGTCATGGAGCACCCTGAGTTGGAAGGGCCCCACAGGGATCCTCGAGTCCAACTCCTAATATTTACCTCAAACTGGTGGGGTTGGTTGACTTTGCTCCTGTAAATTCAGGGCCCGAGACTGAGCTGGTTTAAGGTGGGTGTCAGTGTGTCACTGGGAATGGGCACAACCCTCTGTTTTCACTAAATCCACAGAAAATAGGGCTGTTGCACAATGTGGCTTTGTGTCAATCCCGCTCCTGACTGGCTCCATACAAACCTGAAATAATCCTTGTTTTAGCTGAATTATGTGTATGTGGACACCTTTCTTCATGCTGCACTCAGCCATGGCTTGACAAGTTCCCCATGCCCCTCCTGCTCTCCTCTGTGCTCCCAGCAGGGGATTCCCAACTTCTCACTGGACCTGGATGGGAACAGGAGGATGGAGAAGGACATGAAGAGGAAGAGGCACCTTCATCGTGGTGCACGGGTTTCACTGTGGCTTAACTAGGGCACTAAGTTAAGCAGGTGCTTAAAAGCTTGATCCTGAGCCATAGAAGTTGAAGGTTTTTCCATTAACTTGATCAAATGTTCTTGATCATTGACTTGATCAACAGAAAAACAGGGATCTGGCCACAGCTCCCTGCAGGTTTAGTGCCAGAGGGCTTCATGCCTTGCACAGTCCCGCCCATAACAAAGGAGCAGGCAAAGAAAAGGAAAAGAAGGGAGGAAAAAATATGGAAAAAAAATTGAGGAATGGGGAAATGAAGTTGTACTCATTCAGCTCTCTCCGATGCCCAGGTCTCCGTCATTAATATTAAGCAATCCCTGACAATACCACTCTGCATTTTCCAAAAGAATAACTATCAGCCCGGTAAACAAACCTGGGAATGTACAAAATTCAGCAGAATGTCTCATCTATAGAGGCTTTATGATAAATGTAACAAGGCAAGAACCAGGCAAAAAAAAAAAAAATTAAAATGTAGCAAATTGACATTTGGAATTGAGCTGGGATGTGCAGCGGGAACGCCGGCGTCTTATCGACAAGGGGGGGGACCTGCAGCCCTTTCTTAAACCCCAACGATACAGGCTAATTTATATGCAGTTATTCACGTGTGCAGTAAATTCCAATTATGTTTACAGATGTCTGCTTAACATTTATGGAAAAGGAACCTCAGCATGGCTGAAATATCCTTATAAGGGTTTGGACTGGGCTCTTTTTTTTTCTTTATTTTTTTTTTTTTTACCATCACCAATTTAATTATATTTTGCAGATTTATAAAAAAAATTCCAGCTGAGCTCTCTGATAGAAGGTTTAATATCTAATGCATATATTTTGGTTGTATGACCATTTCAGAGTTGTTTTAACTGTATGTTTTTTGTTTTCATGTCAACTCAGGAGTTTAGTTGATTTTTTTTAGACACACAAAAAAAGCAGCAACACGTCAGGGCAGTGAAAGATGAGCAGGTTTTCATGTGGCTTCCTGCTGTAGATTATTTTTATTCTTTATATTGGATTTTTTTCCCTGTCCAGAGACCTTCACCTGGCCAGATCCCACAGGTAGCTGGACACACAACTCCAAAGGTCCATTTCCTGATTCTAATAGTAATGTGGACTTGCTGATTCTAGGAGTAATAAGAAAACCATGTATTTTCAAGATGCATGTGATTTTCCCTCTCTCCTACCCTGGGCTCTGAAGGTGGGTCCAGCCCCAATGGGTGACACTTCCAGGGTGGACCTGCCTGGTCCAGCCTCACACCTTTCCTTGGCACGAGCTGGACCTCACAGGGGGGATCCCCAAGGAAAAAGGGTATTTTCTGCTAATTCTAAAATTCTAAACCTGCTCTTTTCAAACATTTTTCGTCCTCTTTCTCTCTCTCCAACTTTGAAACACTCCTGGATTATTACAGTTTGTGTGAGTAGCAGCCTGGTTCCACTGATGTGTCCAGCTGGGGACAGCACTTGTCCAGATGGGCATGAAATACAAGGCACAGCCCTGGTGTGACCCTGCAGTGTCCAAGACAGGGATTTCTACAAAAATCTGAAGGGTCAGGATGCTTTCCTGGTGTCTGCCTCCACTTGCTTTTCCTCTGCAGAGTGAAGGTGGTGGGCGCTCACCTCCCAGGGCTCTGCAGCGACACAGGAGTCACCCCAAACCCCACCCTGGTGTCCTGGGTGGCATCAGGACCCCAAACCTGACTCACTGTCCCTGTCCATGTGCAGTGACTTGTTTTAAGTATTGCCACTGGAAAAAGCTTTCCCGTGGTCA
This sequence comes from Grallaria varia, assembly GCA_013396735.1. Classification (NCBI taxonomy): domain Eukaryota; kingdom Metazoa; phylum Chordata; class Aves; order Passeriformes; family Formicariidae; genus Grallaria; species Grallaria varia. Next base: position 296,433 of record VWZG01003370.1, on the reverse strand, counting down.
TTTTAAAAGCCAAACAAGGCAGTATCTTGCGTATGAAAGCACTCGAATTCAAACAAGGGAATGAGAACGGCATCGGTATTTGGAAATGGCATTTCCCTCCCGCGTGAAGCACCAGCCCTGTAGAATATTAATGGGAGGTTTTAAAAGCGACAGTAGGAAATCTTCTTTCCAGAGCACGCACAACCCTAAACCATTCCTCAAACACCGGAGCGACCCTGCAGCACCAGGGGACTCTGCCCTCTGCGTCTGCTTGTCCAGGCTGTGGTTGGAGGTGGGAAGGGAACCTTTCCCTGTGCTTCCTGGGGCAGGGGGGGTGTAATCTCCTGCAGGTACGCAGGAAAGATTTGGTTTGAATTAACACCCTGTGGATTTTGTGCAAAGACACGCGAGGGAAGAGCGGTGGGCAGGGATTCTGCTCAGAGCTCTGCGGGCACAAAGCCTGGTGCGCTCTGCGCTGCTCCTCACCTTGTGCACAGACAGCACGGAGATGGAGCTGCCGGGAGAGCCGAGCGCTGACCCCGAAGGGAAAGGCGACACCGTGAGCTCCAGAGCAGCTTCTCTGCCTTTACGAGGGGAGTGATAACAGGGACACAGTGTTTGGGGTGTGTTTAGGTTTGTTGGAGAGCACACCGGTGATCCTTGACACGGGGATCCATCCAGGAGCTCTCTGCAAGGCCCAGGTTGGGGAGGACAAACTCCCACGCTCCGTCCCAGAGGTGAGGTGACCCTTTGGGATGTCCCTGTGCTGGCAGCAGGTTGTCAGGCCACAGCCAAGGGCACAGGGTTTACTCTCGGGTGTGCTGTGTGGGGAGCAGTGCGTGTCCCTGTCATCAGCAGCACAGCAAGAGTTGATGAGAGGTTTCAGAGAGGCAGACATGCTGCGGGGAGAGAGATCTCCTTGATCTGAGGGCACATGTGGAATAAGTACCCAAGGTTTTAAAAAAGAGTTTTGTTTATTAGCACACTCTTAAGGAAATAAATTGTACATCATTAGGAGCGACGTCTCCTCACCAGCCATCGCAGTTATTATTAACACATTTATCTAATAATCATGAGAATTTCTTTCATCCATTTATTCTGCAATCTGAGAGGCTTTACAAATATTAACTAATTACAGCAATGTAGATTTTATTTCAATGACTGAAAAAACATTGGTAGGGAATTCTGCAGACTCACATTTTCTGAGTCTGAATATCTTGGGAAGTTTCTGTTTCTTTACGTACGCAACGTCATCAGCACAGAACAGCGCCGTGGCTTCAGTGAAAATGGTGACATTTCACAGGCAGGAGGGAGGGAGGCACTTTGTGAATCTGTTCACTGGGGCTTGGGGTCGCTCCCAAAGGAAGCACAGATAAATAAGGGACTCTGAACCTTGTTTGAAACAAGGTTTACTCGTTTGTAAGGAAAAATCTTCCTGGTTACGCTGTTTTGGGGGTGGATTCCTCGGCCTCTGCCCTCCGGAGCCACCACCACCTGTGGATGGAGAGACACGAGAGGAGCACCCCAGGGCCGGGCTGACACGGAGCTCTCGGTCCCCGGTAACTCCCGAGTGACCAACTCGGGGACAACTTGAGACAGGCTGTGGGTAAGGCGGGGAGCAGGAGGTGGCTCCCAGCTGGCGGGTGAGCCAGGCCAGCTCCGTGGCCCCGTGTGTGTTTCTGGGAGCAGCCGACGGGAGCAGCAGCAGTGTGGGATGTTCCCAGCCGGCTGCCGGGAGCTCAGCACACAACTGCGCCTTGGCGACATCCAGCAGGAAAAGGGCTGGCTCGACCCAGGTGTGAGCAGCATTTTGTGGAATGGTTTTGCCACTTTGGAATGATAATGCTGCTGTGGGGCTGCATTCCCAGGGCAGGTGATGCCCTGTGGAGTGAGACAGCCCTCTGTGCCAGGCTCTGGAGCCACATCCAGCCCTGGGGAGGGCAATGCAGACAGGGTCTGGAGGGTTGTTGTTCACCCTACTCGCCAAGAAACACAGTAAAAAAGGAAGCTGAGAGGTGGTGGAATCTGGAGGATGAAGTGAATCCAAGTGGGAATTGGGTGATTTGGGTTGTGGCCACCTCTGGCTGCTTCCCCCCTCTGCCCTCCTGCACTACCTCACCTGCACAGCGACCCCGGCAGGATCACCGGGCCTGGCTGCAATAACAGCCCCAACAATGCTGAGGAAGGATTTTTTTAGAATAATACAGGTTTTTTAAAGTGAGCTTCTGAGCATGGAGGGTTGGTCCTTGGTAGTGCCAGCGCGTGGCTCTGCCCTGCATGGGGGACTTGTCCTGGAGCACAGGAGGGGACAGCAGAGCACTGGCAGGCAGGACCCTCATGGCAGTGCAGCTCACCCCCTGGCTTCTCCTGGGAAAATTATCCAGAACTAGTAAAATTTCACATTCTAAACCAAAATTGTCTATCTTTTTCACCTTGGACACAGCATATTGATGCATTTCAGAGTAATGGCGTTGTGGCTGCGTGTGCCACGTCCTTGCTGTCCTGCTGAGATGGGCTGTGTGCGTGTCATCCAAACTTGGAGCATCACTCACAGAGGAGGGGAAGCAAACAGGAAATTTAGATGTGCATTTTTTTAATGAAACTATGTGTTTGGCCACATCTCCTTATCGCAGTGCTCCAGTCCCATGCCAGTGGGGTGGTGATGCTCGATTAGCAGCTCAGGTTCCTCAAGCAGTGCAGCGCTAATGAGCCCTGCCTGGAGCGTGCTGTGACCTCTTTGGTTCCCTCCACACTCCAAAGGCACAGGGGGCCAGCACTTGGAGCCATGGGCTCCCATGCCACAGCTGCCTCTTACCTGGCTCTTGCCTACTTGGTCCAGGCAGACCAAATTTTGGGCTGGGCTGGGCTGGGCTGGAGACACCCGGGAGTTGGGAACTTGGTTGGGCTCAAACTGCACAAACTGGGTTTGCACGTGGCCGGTAAAGTGGGGAGAAGGAAGGACAGGCGGGGCAGAGCCTCCGTGGCCTCTCAGAACCCTTAAAATAGAAACCTATATAAATAGGATATTATATGGGAGCAAATGACAGGATCTATATGTAGAAGATTAGTCAGGAGTCAGGACTAAGCAGACAAATATAAACACAGCCGAGAGCTCTGGATTCATTGTCTCACCTGGCGAGGGAAGCTTGTGGTGCTGTGGTACCTGCTCCAGGTGATTCTTTCTATCACCCTGAATAAAGCACTGCTCCTGCATCTGTGGCAGGTGGGTGGTGCTGGTTTCTCAGCCCTGCAGATACAGTATCCCTGAGTTTTGTGGCATAGTCCTGTTTGTTTGCATTTCAGTTATTTTTTCCCCAAGTGCTCTGTGTGACGGCGATGTCAGACACCAAAAACTGACATTCTGCTGATGACAAAAACCCTTTCACATGGGAATTCTCTTCTCCAGCTACTTGTGAAGAACAAGTAATGCAGCGGCTCTTTTTCTGTATGGATACGGGAAGCCAGCGACAGTGTTGGGTAGAGGAAACCCTCTGTGGTTACTCCTTTCTAGGCAGGAAGAGGTGCTCCTGTTGGGAAGGAAGGCACTGTCCATCTCAGAAAGAAGGAAAACAAAGAATTTGGCGGGGGTCAAGCAGCAGGTCAGTGGTGGCAGCAGAGGGGAAGGTCTGGGCACCCTCTTCCCTCTGACAGAGCCACTGCCTCCACGCAGGACCGCGTGGACGTGTCAGAGAGGTGGCTGAGATTGACTCTCACTCCCAGGGAAGTTCAGTGACTGTGAAATTAGTAAATTACACAGACCCACAGAACTTAGAAAAACAATATAATCCTGGGGGTACTGAAATAATTAATTTGCTAATCAACTACACCTTGCTTTTTTTAATTTGCAAATAGCGCTCGGGTTTGATTTCCCATTTCAGCCACCTCAAGGAAGGAATATTTTGGGTGGAAAAGGCAGAGGGGCCCAAGGTAGGGCTGAGACAACCCCCCCCCCCCCCCCCCCCCCCCTGCCCCCCCCGGGCGCCGNGGGCTGCGAGGCACTGGGGAGAAGCGGCCTTGGCACAGCAGTGACCGCAGCAAGAACTGGGCGACACTCTTGGGGTGGGCTTTGCTGTGCTCTGGATCCAGCCCCCAGCCCGGGAGGGAAGAGCAGGAGCCGCGGGGCTCCCGCAGAGGTTTTGTGCTGGTTTGTCTCCTGCTCTCGCTTCACCCTTGTTTGCTTTAAATCACTTCAAATGCGGAGGCTGTCAGACAAGACAATTAACATGGGGAAGGGGGAAAGTATTACCATCCATTATTTGCCATAACATGAATTTAAGCCAGGAAGTCAAATGATAAAATATGTGGTGAAAAGTGTTGGTGGTGGGAGTGCCTAAATGAGTAATAGCCCTGGGCTTCTGAGCCTTGAACTTAACGTGCTAAGTAAATCCCCGAGGTCAAAAAGTATGAAAATTGTTGCAGCTTGGGGAGATATATTTTAACTTTGGAGAAGGTCCGTGCAGATCCGCTGCCGGGGTCGCCGAGGCAGATGCTGAGCAGCGGCCGCTCCGGGGCTCAGCCCGATGGTCGCGGGGCGGGGGCTTGTTTGGGGGAGAAAAAAGGAGATTCGGTTTGGGGGGCGGCGGGGGAGCGTCTTGGCCTGGCGGGATGAGCCGGGAGCGCTTTGTACCGCCGGCAGCGGCTCCGAGGGGTCCCCAGCGCCGCAGCTCCGCCGGGAGAAGCGATGGGAACAACCACTGCGAGCCTCCCCGGGAGCCCCGGCGGGACGGGACGGGACGGGACGGGACGGGACGGGACGGGACGGGACGGGACGGAGCGGGGGCAGCGGGGCCGAGGGTCGAGGGGGGTCCCCGCTCCGCTCCAGCGCGCTCCAACTCTTCCCCTTTAAAACTCCTTCTCCCGCTCGCGCTGACCATGCGGCTGGATTTATGGAGAGAGATGTTTTAGCAGAATCCCCCCGAGTCCCCCATCAGCCCTAAATCCCCAGCCCGCGCTCCCTGGGAGCCCTCCTGACACAGAGCATGCCAAAACAGCTTCGTTTTGCCTATGCATTAGCAATCTATTTTACCTTTTTGACATCTCTCACACATAAAACCGTAAGAGAGAAATAAAATATCTGTCTCTGGGCGAAAATAAAGCTTTGCCTCCCTCCTGATCTATAGGATATAAAATAAAGCCATGGCTTTGATAGTGGCTTTTCCTTAGACTGGAGTTGCTTTTGCACACACGGAGACAATGAAGATGGATGAGCTGGGAGCGGTGCATCCTCCGGGGGGTTTGCTTCACCTCTTTTTTTATAGCCCCCCCCCTCGCCCCCGCTACCTCTTCACTTTTCTTTCTTTTCTCTTTTATTCGTCTTTTATCCGCCCTTTATCAACGGGAAGGATCCCGCTCAGCTCTCACACACCCGCACCCCCGGAGCCCCCCGCGCCGCCCCCGCCGGGCCCCGCTCCCCGCACAGCTCGGGGACCCTCCCCGGCCACCACCGGCCCCTTCCCGGCCACTTTGCCGTCACTCAGAGGCAGAGCCGCACACCTCGGATTTGTAATTATTTATTAACTATATTTCCCATAAACAATGCATGAGCCTGGGGTGTAAGCGACAACATTTAGCGACGTGGAAAGAAACTCGAGAGGGCTAATCACGGGGGAGGGGGACGCGGGAAAATAAATAAGAAAAAGGAAAAATAAAGAGAATAGAGAAAAGAAAAGGGAAAAGTGAGCGGAGCCAGTGGGGGACAGTGTGTTGTTTACCCTCAGCATCGACCCGAGTGTGGCAGGATAAACTGGGACCGTCTAATACATAATTTAAAGATCTTTTTCTTCTTCTTTTTCTTCTTTTTTTTTTTTCCAAGCTCTTTTAAAACAAACCTGGCGACGGATCCCGTCCAGCCATGGGGTTTATTGCGCGGGGATGTTCTACAGGCTTAATTACATCTTAACTTCAATATTTGGATAGTGCATTAAGCGCATCTATATTTAATCAGGCGAAGGCGCTCTTTCTGCGGGGGGAAACGGTGGGGAGGAGGGTGAGAGATGTGACCCCCCACCTTCTCCACGGGATGCCCGGGGTGGGTGGGATGTCTCCGGGTGTCTCCCGGAGGGGAGCGCGGCAGAGTCGCGGAGCGACCCCCGCCAGCCGGGGCAGGGCCCCAACGGGGATGCGGAGGGGTCGGAACGGGAACTCAGGGCCTCCCCGTGCCTCCCTCCCCGTCGGGGATGCTGCCGGTCACCGGCTCCGCCGGTCGCTCAAAGCCCGGGATCGCCCCCGATCCCGTGCGCGGTCGTTGCGAGAGGTTAAAAAGGAGGGGAAAAAACAAAATCAAATTAAAAATAAATAAGGGAAGAGGAGAAAATTAATGCTGTCGGGGAACGGACAGGGTGGCAGGGAAGTTTTTGCTTGGCTCGGAGGGAGGGAGCGGCTGACCATGCGGGGATGCCCCGCAAAGCACCGCCGCGGTGCCCGGCGAGCGGGCTCCGCTGTCTGTGCGGCACCGGTGCCCCGTAGAGGAGGGAGAAATCCCATTACTGAGCGCAGCGGTGGGGAAAGGAGGATGATAAACAGGGTGATGTTTAACTAAAAAGACGGGAACGACACCAATAAAATGCAAATTTAAACTCGCCTGAAAGGAACTTTTTTCCCCCTTCTGTTTTAGATTTAAAATAAATTTGAGTTTGGGTTTTTTGTTTGGGGGGGTTTTTTCACTCTTTTATTTTCGCTCTCTTTTTCTGTGTTGTCTTTTTTTTATTCTTTTACTTTCACTCTCTTTTTTAAAAAAAATCTCTTTTTTCTGTATTAATTTCCCTCAGTTTTGTTTTCCTTTTGTTTTTCCTTGTCTTTTTAATTTTCCCCTTTTAAAAACAGCTTTTAATTTCTCTCTTTCCAGTCTTTCTTTTTTTACTCTTCTAATGCCCCTCACCGAGGCCGGGCGGGATTGCCCTGGAACATCCCGGCCGGCTCCCCGCTGAGTACGGGTGGGTTCTCTCCCGCCCAAGGCTTGGGGCTGCGACCCGGCCGGGAACGGACCTGGACGAATTGCGAAACACTGAAAAACAAAAAAATCCACCCCGTCTTAGATGCCCGGCCCCAAGAGGGAACTGTGTCGCCCATCCCCGTGGCCTTGGGGGATTTTTTTATCTCCGCCTCTCCCGCGGGTGCTCCACGTCGGGACACGAGTGTCCCTGGGGCAGAGGAGACCCGGCGGAGCCTGGGGATGGTGGGCTGTGATTTTCGGATCCTGCTGGAAACAAGCGCGGGCGCTTTCGCCTCTCAAATGCTTGTTCTGGGTCGGGGTCCCCGTTGGGGGGGTGAGGAGGATGCGAGAGCAGCCCCCTCGGTCTGCGCTGCTGCCTCTCCCGAGCGGAGTTTTAGGGGATTTGTTGGTGCGGTCGGGCAGAGCCCCGCGTTAACCGCAGCGCTGGGGGGGCACCCCGGACCCCGGGGAGGTTGGAGGGGGTGAGCAGCGGTCCGTGCCCCCCGGGGGACAGGGGAGAACCAGATGCTTTCGCTAACGCCTGGGAAAGGAGAAAAAAAAAATCGCTGTGAAAAAACGGTGCTTGATGGACACGAGATGCTCATCTCCTTCCCCTCATTCATCCCCACCGCCACATGTCACCGGGGGCCGCAGCCAAGGGCTGCGCTCCCCTGACGGCTGCCCGCAGCTGTCGCCTTCCCGGGCGGCGGAGCGGGGCCGCCCCGCATGAGAAGCGGCCCATGTGCGGGGGCACCGGGCGGGGGGAGACCGGGGCTCTGTTTATTGATCCCCGAGAGCGGCGGCGAAGCGACCCAACAGCTGGGCGGGGGGAGCCCTGCGCGCCCGCTGCGCGCCCCGACGGGGCGGGGATGGCCGCACGGGGGGACCTGCGAGGGGGGAGAGACGGTATCGCGCACGCAGCCCCTGGGCTTTTAAACACCCGCAGGAGCTCCGAGGCGATGTCTCGGCCCGGGGACAGCCCCACGAACTCGCTCTCCCGGCCCAGGCAGGCTCCGCATCTCCGCCGGTCCCGGCTGCCCCCTGCGCGGAGCGGTGGGCAGGGCGCAGAGCGGGTTTCCTGCCTTCCTTTTCCTTTTTATCTGCCAATTTCTCCCTCCCTCGCTTTTTTTTTTTTCCCCCTCAAGGCCGAGGCAAACAGACGTTAGAAG
>VWZG01003370.1:272133-286461 GCA_013396735.1 Grallaria varia | reverse complement strand
GGACGGAGCCAGGCGCGACGGTGCCGCCGAGACGTCGAGGGAGAGAAAGAGAAAGCGAGCGAGCGGCGGAGCGAGGAGCGGCGGAGCGTGTCCCCGTCCCCGCGTGTCCCCGTCCCCGCGTGAGGACGCGCAGGGCGATGTCGCCGCGGCAGCAGCCACAGCCCGTCTGACCGCCGCCGCCTCTCCATGTCCCGGCTCGTTATTTATTATTATTACTATTATTATTGTTATGATATTTTTTCTCCTTTGATTTCTCTTTGGGAAAAGCACTTTGACTCCTGACTGCTCTACCTCAGACCTGAGAAAAACTCATCACGCTCGCTTTTTGGCGGTTTTATTTTTAATTTTTTAATTTTTATTTTTTTTCTGAGCGCCGATCTTTATAGCCGTTATTGTTTTATTGTTGCTATTATTATTATTATTATCCGTGTGGTTGGTAGCGGCCGGGATCCTGCGGCCGTGTCGAAGCGCTGGGCAGTGTGGGGTTCTCCTGTGTATCCCTCCTAGGACATTCGAACGAAGATTTTTCTTCTTCCTCCCTTTCTTTTTCTCCTCCTTCACTTCTCCAAGGCTTTTAAAACAAACACATACACACGCCCACAAAAGAAAAAAAAAAGAGAGAGAGAAAACAAAACAAAACAAAAAATCAAACCTTCGCCGGTGTTGTCGTCTTTTTGAAAAAAAAAAAAAAAGTTGTTTTTATTTTTTTTTTTCTTGACAACTGGGAAACCGCTGCCCCCCTCAGAACTAACCAAAGACAATGGTTCACTGTGCAGGCTGCAAAAGGCCGATCTTGGACCGGTTTTTGTTGAATGTACTGGACAGGGCTTGGCATGTGAAGTGTGTTCAGTGCTGTGAATGTAAATGCAATTTGACAGAGAAATGCTTTTCGCGGGAAGGCAAGCTTTACTGCAAAAACGACTTCTTTCGGTAAGTACGGGCCCCCGCCCGGCCCTGCCGCTCCTCTCCATCCGCTTTTCATCTCCATTTTTTCGGTTTATTTTTGGTGTTTCCCCCCGTTGTCAGCGGGACCCACAAGCGCCTCTTCCCTCTCTGTGACACGCGAACATGTCGAAGCGCCGCTATTTCCCCCGGTGACCGGGGCCGGGGGCAGGCGGGCGCAGGGCCCCGGGAAGGGCCCGTCGGGCCCTGCCTGTCGCTGCCCGGCCCATCTCGAGTTCCCCGAAGTTCCTTCCCAACTATCGAGCGGCGGAGCGGTGCGGGGCCGGTGCGGGGATGGGGATGCGCGGGGGCCGTCCCGGGCCCAGCGCTGCGGGCTGGGCATCACCCTGCCGGGGCTTTCCGCGGCCGTGAGCCCGAGCCCGGTGCCGCCGGGGAAGGCCCGGTGCGAGCGCCTCCCGTCCGACCGAGCCCAGGCCGCCCCGGAGGGCAAGGGCCTTTCCGCGCCGCGTGGATGGAGCGGGCAGCGGGTACCGCCGCTCGCCGCCGCATCCCCCGCGCATCCCTGCCCGCGGCGGCGCCGGCATCAGTCCCGGGCTCGGAGCGGCCCGGCCGCTGCACACCGACCATAAGGAAAAGGAAAAGGACAAGGACCGGCTCGGGGCCGGGGTGGTCGCGGAGCCCCCTCCGCACACCCGCACACCGTGCGGCCCGGCGCTGCCCCGAGCCCCGCAGCCGCGTCCTCCTGGGCACGGGGCCCGGCGCTGCCCCGAGTTCCACCGCGGGAACGGGCCCGGCCCTGCCCCGAGAGCCCCGCGGGGCTGAGCGGGGCGCGGGAGGCCCCCGGCCCCGGTGCGCGTCCGGCCCCGCCGTCCCCCGGCTCCCCGCACTGGCCTTGCCCGCACCGGCGCCTCCTCCTGCCGGAGCGCGGCCGGGACCGTATGGAATTGGTGCGGGATGTTTATTAGAGCATCGTTAACGCAGCGTCGCAGGGCAGGGGACACCCTGGGCAGCGCCGCGCCAGGGTTCATCAATCCCGCAGCCCTGAGCCCCTGCCCAGGCCGGGGTTGATTTTTATTCTTAAAAGATGCAATATCAGGCATTCCCTCGTTGGGAAGAGGGAGGGCTCTGCAGCTGTGTTGTAGTTTATTTAATTCCATTTACGCGTGGCCCAGCGGAGGCCGCGGCTGGGCGGGCGCTGCTGACCCGCTGCCCGGCCTCTCTCCGCAGGTGTTTCGGGACCAAGTGCGCGGGCTGTGCCCAGGGCATCTCCCCCAGCGACCTGGTCCGCAGGGCGCGGAGCAAAGTGTTCCACTTGAACTGTTTTACGTGTATGATGTGTAACAAGCAACTCTCCACCGGCGAGGAGCTCTACATCATAGACGAGAACAAGTTTGTCTGCAAAGAAGATTACCTAAATAACAGCAATACTGCCAAAGAAAACAGCCTGCATTCAGGTGAGGGAGCGCGGCCCAGGCGATCCGGCCGGGGATACACTCAGCCCCGGCTGCTCCTTGGAATGAAATGTTCTCTCCCCTCTAATCTTCTTTCCTTTTTCCTCTTCTTCCTCCTGTCCTCTCATTTCTTTCTTCTTTGCCTTCTTTCTTCTTTCCTTTCTCCCTTTTTCCCTTCTTTCTCCCGTCCTTTCTCCTCTCCCTTTTTTTTTTCATTTCCCTTCTTTCTCCTATCCCTTGTCTCTCCTTTTTCTTCTTCTCCCCTTTCTCCTCTCCGTTCTTTTTCCTCACCCTTCTCTCCTCTCCCCGGTCGTACCGAGGCCTGTCCCTCGCGGTCCGTATTTTCCCCCAGCCATCCCCGGCTGATCGTGACCCGGTTTGCTCTCCCCCAGCCACCACCGGCAGTGACCCCAGCCTGTCCCCCGACTCTCAAGACCCCTCGCAGGACGACGCCAAGGACTCGGAAAGCGCCAATGTGTCCGACAAGGAGACGGGCAGCAACGAAAACGACGACCAGAACCTGGGGGCCAAGCGGCGGGGACCCCGCACCACCATCAAAGCCAAACAGCTAGAGACTCTGAAAGCCGCCTTCGCGGCCACCCCAAAACCCACCCGGCACATCAGGGAGCAGCTGGCGCAGGAGACCGGCCTCAACATGCGGGTCATCCAGGTACCGCCGCCTCCGGGCACCGAGGGGTGCGGGAACGCCGCTCCGGGGATGCGGGGCCGAGGAGCGGGCGGTGCCCGGCACTCCCCGCACTGCGGGACCGGGAGGAGCCCCGCTGACCTTTTAAATCGTTCTTACCGAGGCGGCCCGGTAGCTTCCCGGTGCTTCCCGGCCGCGGCCGGTCGGCAGGGACAGAGCCGCGGGTTTGTTCTCGAAAGTCCTAAGGAAGATGAAAACAGTTTCAAAATTAATAACCAGAAATGTGAAGGGGTTAATGGGTAAATAAGAATGACAATGCGCTGGAATTATTAAAAGGTTTATAAACCCGCAGCGCTGGGGTAATGGGGGGTTAAAGGACCATTAAAGACGAGGTTAGATTGGAGAGGCTCAGTGTGAGGGTAATTAGCAGTAATCTTGTCAGGGTAATAAGAATTAACTCAATCATTCTTGACCTGCAGCCGGCGGGGAGCGGGGCCGCCGTCACGCGTGGGTTCGGCCCCGTTCGGAACGAGAAGGAGCGGGGCTCCGGGCGCACCCGGCAAAAGAGAGAGGGAAAGGGGGGAAAGCGCGACCCTGGGATGGGGATGGGAATGGGAATAGGGATGAGGATGGGAACAGAGGGAAAGGGGTGTGCGGGACCCCCGAAGCCGCGGCTCCCGTGACCGGCGCCTCTCCCGCCGCCCGCCCAGGTCTGGTTCCAGAACCGGCGCTCCAAGGAGCGGCGGATGAAGCAGCTGAGCGCGCTGGGCGCCCGGCGGCACGCCTTCTTCCGCAGCCCGCGCAGGATGCGGCCGCTCGTGGACCGGCTGGAGCCCGGGGAACTCATCCCCAACGGGCCCTTCTCCTTCTACGGAGGTGGGTAACGCGGTGCCCCCGCTGCGCCCGCGGACACGCCGTGCGGGGCTGTGCGGACACGCCGTGCGGGGCTGTGCGGACACGCCGTGCGGGGCTGTGCGGACACCGGCGGGGCTGTGCGGACACGCCGTGCGGGGCTGTGCGGACACGCCGTGCGGGGCTGTGTGGACACCGGCGGGGATGCGCCGACACCGGCGGGGATATGCGGACACCCCGTGCGGGGATGTGCGGACACGGGCGGGGATGCGCCGACACGGGCGGGCTCCCGTCTCGGCTCCGGGCAGCGCTGCCCCCCAGCCCTGGGGCCATCCCAGGCCCGTCCCCGCTGCCCCGGGGCCGTCCCGCCCGGTTTCCCCTCGGTCCGTGGCCGGTGGCGGGACTCGCCGCACACGGGGGTGGCTGTCGCGGCGTTCCCCCGGTGTTTTCGGGGTGCCGGTTCGTGTCGCTGTCGCCGCCGCGCTGCCGGAGCACGGCCAGCCCGGTGACACGTTTCCCTCTGGGGTTTCTGGGTGACATCCCGAGCTCCCCATGGGAGCGCTCCCACGCCGTTCGCACTCGGGTACCCTCCTGTTACCGTCCCTCTGTCTCCTTGTCCGCCAGATTATCAGAGCGAGTATTACGGCCCAGGAAGCAATTACGATTTCTTCCCGCAAGGACCGCCTTCGTCTCAAGCGCAGACCCCCGTGGATCTCCCCTTCGTGCCCTCCTCGGGGCCGTCGGGCACCCCGCTGGGGGCCATGGACCACCCCCTGCCCGGACATCACCCCTCCAGTGATGCTCAGCGCTTCACTGACATCATGTCGCACCCCCCGGGGGACTCGCCCAGCCCCGAACCCAACCTGCCCGGGTCCTTGCACTCCATGTCCGCCGAAGTTTTTGGCCCCAGCCCCCCTTTTTCGTCGATATCCGTCAACGGTGGTGCTAACTACGGCAATCACTTGTCCCACCCACCAGAAATGAACGAAGCGGCTGTGTGGTAGCTTTAAAAACAAACTGGGTCTAAGTAAGTGATGATCATCTAGTCTGCTTATTTGTTATGGTGTACAGAAATGAATTAATATAACACCTCTCCCGCCCTAAAGACAATATTACCTTGGGAACGAACTGAATCCAATCGCTCCAAGGCAAGCTTTGCTCTAGACCAGGACAATCTCCAGGTTATGGTTGTGTCAAACAAGCGAGGGGACCTTTTTTGTACCATTGACAGAGAAACTGGGGAAGCTGTACAGTAAAGTGCTGCCATACCGTAGGATGGCTAAGTTTGATTACCCTGTTGGATGTCATCCTAAGAGCCACAATCCTTAGAAACTTCTCGTTTAAAAAAAAAAAAAAATTAAGAAATTAATAATTGAATGAAGGAAAAGGTCAAAGAAAAGGGGGAAAAAAAAAGCTTCAAGAACTCTCTAGCGTTCCCGGTTAAGGATGGTTCTGGCATTATGAATCTGTTTGTTCATTTGTGTCTCTCAGAAAGTTCGACAACAAGAAACTCTTTTTAGCTTCAGCCATTTCAGCCTGCTGACGAACAGGTGGGACAACTTTTCTTTTTTCCTTTCTTTTTTTTTCTTTTATGTTTTGGTTCGGTTTTTCTTTTCCCTTTTTTTTTTTTTTTTTCAAAAATAGCAAATACTAAATGTTAAGCCCTCAGCACCAACTCTTCTACCTTCACAAAGCTACACGTACAAAACCTCCTCATCATAGCAAAGGTCACCACCCAGACCTCTAACGAAAATGACTTGAAACAAACAAACAAACAAAAAGTATTCTACCTTCACAGAGAGAGAAAAGCTAAACAAAAAGACTCTATTGAACTAAAAACAGTCAACTGTTTACGTCTAATGTTAAATTCAGGAGCTCAATGTTTTACTAATAAATCCTGTTTTAGAAAAACCTCTTGTTCAAAAGCAAAAGATTTTGAGCAACCAACCAAAATAGTTCATTTTCTTTTCTGTAGATATTCTAACAGATTGCAGGGCTTGTGGTTCACTGTGCTAGTTTGTAAAAGGTGTTGTTTACAGAAGGCAAAGAAAAAAAAATCCACAAAACCCAGACAGTTGCCAAATAAAGTAAATATATAGCACAAATACTGTAAGGTGCTTTGCACCAGCAACCCGAGAAGGTGTTTAAAAAGTGTTACAAGGTTAAAAAAGAAAAAAAAAAGACAAGCAAACATCTTTGCTAATTTTTAGTCCTGTTGAACGTTCATGGAATTGTTAATATGACTTATATAGACCCACACAGGTTTTATTTTTGTGTCTTTAAAATAAAAGTCCAAAATATTTAAATTCTATGGTCAAATATGCAGTCAACAGCTGCTACTTTTTTCTTTATATATTAAATTTCTCATATGTCTTTTATTGTTCTAATAAACCTAAGCTTGTGTGACCTCCAGTGCATATTAGACCATTCACTGTATGAAAGAAAACATGTTGGATAAAATTTGTGCGTTTTTAATAAAATTAGAAAATCTGATGTTTAGATAACTCGTGTTTCATTCGATGTCTTAAGCAATTTTGGAAATTGGTTCTCTTGAGTAAAATAGCCCTGAGAGAGAATGATCCACTCTGCTGATAATCCCGTAGAGCTCTTTTGCTTTGGTAGGAGTCTGAACCCTGGTGTGGATGCAGAGAGCGGCCAGAGGCAGCTCCAGCCTTTCTTTCCATCTCCAGGCTTAGTTGTCGAAGTCCAAATACCCTGTTATGCTGTACATTAAATTTTAAAATTGGAAACGAATCAAATTATTAAATATCTTTAGTTATTCGTGGTCTATGCTACGAGGAAACATTCAAAATGCTTATTTTATGCATAAACAAAAATGTGATGTAAATGTAAAATGCTTGCAAAGATATAGTTTATAATTGATCCGGTTTTAGTTAATTCTCCAAAGATAATTTGGGGGGGGAGAGGGGTTTCCTAATTGGATGGTTTGAACACAGCATAACCTCAATGTCCTGAAACTAATTTTAATCCTTTTTTTTTTAGAGCTGAGATAAAGTCAATTGTTTAACAGCGTTTGGTCTTTCTGAAGTTCTCTAAAGGGCAGTGGGGGAGTATATTTTGCTTTGCACTAGACACAGACTCATTTTCTGGGAGAAAAATGAAACAAAAAAAATTCTGGAGCCTTGTGAAAAGCCAGATTTCATGTTTTAATTATAATTCATTGCAGAATTCTAAATATTCAGTTCTTCAAAAGCAAGTCTCGCTGATTCCAAGGGGACTTTGACTTGTGTCAGAAACAAAAAAATCAGGTTCGGTTCTGAAAAGTCACTGGCTTAAATGTTTTCCTGCTGCTGAGCTCATGAAATGGGATGATCTGTAATTGCATCTTTGCCTCCGTCGCTCTACTAATTGTGGCTCAGGCTTCTCTTTTTTATTTTATGTAGACACGGAATTTTATGCTGAACTCCAGACTTCTACATTCCCGGTGATTCCATTATTTATCTCTTTGGACTGGGGGGAAAAACAACAAACCTCAAAATGCTTTAAAGTTGTATGTTTGTAATATTCAATGGTGATTTTTGATTTTGTTCACTACCTAATTTCTATGCCCAGCAGAGGGGCCAACTAGATGAAGCAATAGTTCACTTTAAACACAAAAATGTCTTATATAATAATAGTATAAAGATAAAAATTATCTGCAAGGGATCTGTTAGTGTTTCTAAAAAAAATAATTCCTGGTTTATTAAATACAGGGGAGACTTCTTAAACTCCTGGACTCCGTGTCTAACTCATTTATTTGTCTTTTGTACTATTGCCATATTTTGTTGCTCTGGTTTGCATTTATATAAGCGAAGGAATGGGTGATTTATTTATTCCCAACTTCTACTTATCTGGGTGAGGCAAATTCTGCTGTTTGTGCTTCTGGTCTAGGCTGCTGGTTTATTGTGGAATCAATTATTTTAAATGAGAATTTCACCAAATAGGCTTGGTTTGTGCAAAACATGTCTGCCAAGTGATTGGGGTTTTTTTGGGGTTTTTTTCTTTGATTTGGTAACGATGTCCTCGTGCAGTTCATCCCGTGTGCGTTTAGGCAGCGCCGCGCTACGGTTCAGTTCAGGTCAGTGGCTCTCAAAGGGAGGGAGGAGAGCCTGTCTGTGTCGATGCTCCCTTCCCTTCCAGAGGGGCTTTGCCCTGTTTGGGGGCAGCCCAGGAGCTATTCCCATCCTTCAGGCTGAGCGTGTCCCTTGCTGCATCCCGGGCTCCGCTCCGGAGGCTCCGGCCCTGGGCGGATTTGGATTCTGTGCTCTTCAGAGCGAGCTCGGGGTTTCTGAAGACCCTAATCCAGCAACAATTGCACAGTCAAAACTCCTTTTGAAATCATTGTCACGTTGGCTTCTTGTAAGTCCTTGTTTACAAGAGCGTTTCCATTGACTCCGGTGGTGAATGGAGGTTGGTGGGAGAAGGGCCTCGAGGAATTCCTGCTGCTGGGGTGGGTTCTGCGTGTGCGGGGTCGTTCCTTGACCGCGGCGACGTGGACACGCACGGCGCGTAACGCCACGGGTGTTTTTTGGAAGTAATTGCTCTCTTTTGATCTTTTCTTCCTCCACGGCGGCTGGTTTCCGTGACCTTGTCGCTGTGTCCCAGCAGAGGTGATGTTGCACCCAACGCTGTCCTGGCTGCTCACCTGGGCTGGGATGGCATCCTTGGGGTGAGCGGGATCCCCGCCACGGATCGGGGAACTCGGGCTTGGAGCGTGCCAGGCAGAAGACTCGGGCAAACCCACGTGTCAGACACATACCCGGCACTAGGAAAAAGGTCCGAGGCACATGTTGTGAGTATTATCCACATTGAGCTCATCTTTGGGAAGGGGATTTTTTGGAGGTTAATAGAATTGTCTATAAAATGCTGTGAGTTTCCAGCAGCCAAACACCTGCTCTTGGCCCAAACTGTCCCGTGCTGTCACCACCAATGTTCCTCTCTGCCCATTCCCTCCCTCTTCAGGCCCTGCTGGGATCCATCAGCTCAGCCCTTTGCTTGGGGATGGAAGGGTATTTGGGAAGATCTGTATCCCAGGTGGAAGAATGTGCTTAAATTGTGATTTGTAGATGAATGATGTATATATATTATTTTAATATGTGTACCCAGATGCTGAGCGATGGGTACATGACACAAATGGAGAAATAAATACAATTTTAAAATATCAGTGATGATTCACATACCTCTGCCATCCTAGAAAGTGGTGGATATTGCAGTGTCCTCTAGCAATGGCAAAAGGAACCACAGTCTGGATTTTTTTACCTTGAACAAGTGTGTTGCCTTTAAGCTTTGCATGTTCTTAAAATATGAAATTGAAGCATCTGCAATCTCCCTTTCTGTTACTACCCCAGTAAATAAATTCACATCTATTAAGATTAAACAATTGATACATATGCTGGTGAGCTGGGAACAGGGAATTGCGGTGCTGGAGCAGGTTGTGGAAGGTCTTTTCTTTGTGTCTGCCATGGCACTGGGGCACTCAGCTTCCCTCATGCCAACAAAACACCCACGAAGTTATAAATGAAATTAATGGGACCATTAAAATATATTTTGATTATAAATCCTTCTGGGATTGCCATCTTTGTTTCTTTGTCGATAGTATTTGTGGTGGTTTAGCTACAGAACATGGGGTGGTGCTTGGAAAGTGGAGTGTGGTGTTGCCTGGAGAGTCTTTCATTCATTAAATGCGGAATTGTGGTGCAGGAATTGAAGAGTAGAAGTGGCCTTACAGTGAGGTGGCCTCCACATCTCTACATGTGTGTCCTTGGGGTTGCTGGGACTGCAATGGTGGGGAGCTCTCAGGGACTGGTGTCTCTGCAACACTCTCCCGTCAGCGCGTGGGATCACTGGATGGGTGAAGGTTGTTGGTTTTCTTGGCGTCTCACGGTTCAATTCTTGGAGCATCCCTTGGCCTTCTGTGTGGTGTTCCTGGGACAAGGGGCTTGACTGGGCTCTCTCACACCTTCTGTTATGGGCTGTCATCAAACTGAGGAGCAGCTCCGCTTGGGGGATGTTCGGTGCGCTGTTCAGAGCGGGGGTTTGGCAACTGTGAGAATTAGGGATACTTTTCCTGCTTGGTTTTACTCCAAGCTTTACTACTTCCTGCAGAATCTGCCCCCTTGCAGAGGCTGCTGGGATCTCGTGTGCTTTGGAATGAACTCCTTGGCTCTGCTCACCGAGGAGCCCAAGTTTGCAGGACAGGTCTGGCCTGATTTTGTCGGAAGGTCTTTGTGTGGTGTGGGAATCGTCACCCAGCACAGGCTGCAAACCTGGGCTGGAAATCCCTCCTGGCTTTGACAGAGCTGGAGTGAGAGGAATTCCGAGGGCTTGTGGTGGATTTTGCGGAGTGACGCCCACGGGAGATGCTGCCTTGCACACTTGGCTTGTGCTCAGCATCTCCAGAACATCTGTGTGCTGGCACATCTGTGCTCAGGAGAGCACGTGTGGGGTTTGCGTGGGCAGGTTTTTCCTGCTTGAAAATTAGATTTTTTGCTCCATCTAAAACCAGTTTCCATCTAGTTTTTAAATTGTCTTTGGGTGGCCTTTAAATTTCTTATCTGCTGGAAGAATCTTTAGGCTGTGGATCTCTTCAGATACACTCTATTCCTTCTGGTTTTCTATGTAAGAACCATTAAGAGTTGATTAAATCTTTAAAACAATTGTGATTTTTGAATGAGTGATGGGTTAGAAATATCAGAAGTACTCAAGTAAATAAAAAGGCAGAAGAAAAATAGTAATAAATATTTATAAGGAGAGTTTTTTATGTACATAATCTAAATTTCCTGTTATGTAATTTGTTTTAGTGATGGGTTTGTGTGTGCTCTTTTCTGCTTCTTCCCGATTTATTTTTCTCTCTTTTTTTTTTTTTTTCTGATAAATTGTGTTGCCGATTTAAAAACGAAAATATTAAACGAACTAGCACGACTGAAATGGAAAAGGTCAGTTTGGAGAATGACATTTTCTAGCCAAAGTGTCGGGAAGATAAGCTCAGCCCCGGCTGATCGCTATTTTTGGCCAGCGTGGAGCCCTCTGTATGTGGGTCAAATTCTAACGTTGATAAAGCAATGCAATTAAATGCGGCAGAGGCGACTCCGGGGCGGGTAATTCCCGCGGATCTCGCTGGGAATCCCGGCACAGATGGGTGTCTGCAGCCCCCCAGGCCCGCCCTGCTCCTCACCCACGGCCGCTCGTGGGGTCTGAGTCGCCTCCCGTTTCCAACCTGGCTCCTTCTTCCTGTATTTCAGTGAAGCCACGGCTCTGAAAAATGGATTGGTTTTACTGACCTGTAATTACACAGGCACGGGAGGATGATACGCTCATTCCCTGCCAAAGCTTCCATCTGAGCTGACAGTCCCCGAGAAGCTGATGAGCTCCACGGCCACGCGGCAGCCAAAGGCTCGGAGCGGGAGAAATTAAAAGTCCTTTCCATAGCACAGACCATTCAACATCCATTTATTTATCTGCTCTGTGTTTTAGGGTGTTATTTCCATTTTAGCAAACAAGCATGCAAATAAAAAGCAGAATTAAGAGGGAAAATGCCAAAGAGATGATGCCAGTGAGGTTGGTGCTCCTGCTTAGAGTTTATAAACAGGCCAAGGGTTTTACAGAACCGACTGTGAGGCATAAAAAGGCTTTCAGGAGCATCTGAAATTAAAATGTATTGATACATTTTTTGTATAAATATTCCCCCACATGATTATGAGTCCCAGACATGGCAGCATGGTTTGAGGGCATGTGAACCAGAAATTAAAACCGAGCCCGAGAGTCCGATTTAATTACCCTGCTAAGTGAAAGGCAGAAGAGAGAGGACAAACAGCAGAGAAGGCGACTCTGTGGGTGAAATATTTTAACCATCCATGACTTTCATACATTGCGTTTTCTGGTCGGTGTGGCATTATATTGACTGCGTCTCCTTATCCAAAACTGTGAATTAACAGATCCTGTGACTGTTGGGAGCAGAACTGGGGTAACCCGGGCACATCCCAGCACGTGGTGGGGGTCCCCCCACAAACATCTGGTCACACTTTTAGTTTTCCATGGATGTAACTGATGGATGCAGGATGGAAAAGGAGCAGGTCTGTGAGCCCTGCCAGGACCTCTCGAGTTTGCAGTTGTACCCACGTGGATTTTAATGCATTGCTGGGTTGGGGATTTATACAGAGCAATTGTCCCATTAGTCTCAGTGGGTGAAATCCTGATCTCGCCAGCCTGAGTGGCAAAAACGCTGCGACTTCAAGAAGCTCATTTTTTACTCCGAGGGACTAATGCAACTCACTGTGTATTTTTATTAATTCTATTGGGTATGTTTTATTTAACCATCACTAAAAGCCTCTCTCCCTTCATTAACAGAGCCATTCATTATTTGTGAGGTTAGAGAACATCCCTCTTTCACTCCAAGAGCACAGAGGTTTGAAAATGCAATTATGCAGGGGAGTCTTGGCACTAGTTCTTTGGCTGTGTGAGTGGTTAGTTACTCCTAAGTAACTGCACAGGTAAGCACATGTTCCTGCTACTTAATTTTCCATGGATTTATTTCTCCAGGCCCCTCCTTTCGTTTATGATGGCATCTGGAAACAAAATACAAACTCAAAGTGGGAAAAAAAAAAAAAAAAGAAAACCTGGAAGCAAAGCCAGGGAAGACACGCTGTGTGTATCTCCTG
Organism: Grallaria varia; assembly: GCA_013396735.1. Taxonomy (NCBI): domain Eukaryota; kingdom Metazoa; phylum Chordata; class Aves; order Passeriformes; family Formicariidae; genus Grallaria; species Grallaria varia. The sequence continues at coordinate 273,952 of VWZG01003370.1, read as the reverse complement.
GTTTGTAAGTTTCCTTTTTTATAAACCCATGGCTTAATAAGTAAGCAAATAAATAAATAAATAAAAATTAGTGCTTAATTTCACATTGCTGGAGCGACAGCCACCCCTCATCCTGGATTATGCAGAGTATTATAGCCATCAATCGTGCCATGATAAATACAAACTACACAATGAAGTTGGATTTTACGCTGTTGAGTATTTCAAGGGTGGGGTTTTTTTGCTATGAAAATGTGAGTTTTCAGTAAACATTGGTTCTACATAAATCGAGCTGTATATGGTCTTCAGGGTACCCAGCATCACCAGGAGGGTCCCAGGGGGGCTCAGAAGTGGGGAAGATGTTTGGGTTTTTCCAGCCGTTTCCCTCCCGATGCCTCCCAGGTTTCCCCGGAGCTGGTGGGAGCCCAGGCTGGAGGCGATGGGAATTACTGATATTCCTCTGCCCTCTGTAGGAGAACCGCCCGCATGAGCCGTGCTGCGGGATGGGATCCAGCTGCATCCCAGCGCTGGACCTGCCCGCGCCTCTGCTCTGCACAAATCCCCTCTGGACTCATTTTGGGAACATTTAAAGGCAGACAAGGAGCGGGGAAGAGTCTCGTGTTGACCAGAAGGGGATCAGCATCGGCCTGCTCGAGTTCACTGCTGGTTCTTTGCGGGTGAAATCCCAACGCTGGTTGTGGGAAGCCCAAATCCTTGAGCCCAGGCTGACCCCCTGAAGCTCCTCATTGTGGGGTCTGAGGTTCAGATCTACATCTGCAACTCAGATTTGGGATGCTGATTTGGGTCCCTGCTCTCTTGTAATAAAATAACATGCCAACCCCTATGGCCATTCCCCAATTTCAGGCAATTCCTTGTGTTTTGGGGCCACGTGATCCCAGAAAGTGGCCAGGAGAGGCTGTGAGTGGGCAAACCCAGGAGAACCTGTCCTTGTTAACACTCCCCACGAGTCACTTCTGCATTGCTTGGCTGCTGCTCCTAGGCCAGAGTTTGTCTCCAGGAGCCAAAATTATGGGATCCACTGTGGTTGGTGTAACCCTGGTGTAACCCCAGTGCAAATCTGACATAAGGATCCATCTGTGTGCAAGGACTGGGCAGCAAACCCAGCTTTTGGCCCTGGCTGCTGTAGGAGGGTCCCAGGCCTCAGCAGAGGCCAAACCCCTTTAACACACAGGGCAGCAAAAGAATTATTTCAGTTCTACGCAGCTTTTAGCTGGGGCTAAAAAAGCACCGTGTTGGCTTAAAGCAACAATAGCCACATTTTGCATTATTTAACAGGACTTTGCTGTTACACCACCTTTACCCTGGTGCTGTAAGACCCCGGTTCTCCCACCCCAACAGACACAAATACCACTCTTTACCCCCTAATGACAGCCCGAGGAAGGGGCAGGGGGTCTCGGGAGGGTTCGGGGTGGGGGGATCACTATTTGTCCCTGTTCCCCCTGGCCATGGTCTCCCCCTGGATCCTGCCAGGCAAGGGGGGGACCCGGCTCTGGAATGGGGCACGGTGGGACCCCCCGAATGCTCCAGCTGGGACCCAGCAGGATGCTCCTGGTCCTCCGGGCTGGGACCTCCCGATCAGTGCCCTGATGGTTCCTGGCTGAGACCCTGCGGGACCCCCCAGTAATTCCCTGTCGGGACCCTTTGGAAACCCCCGATAATTCCCTCTTGGGACCCTTTGGAAATCCCCGATGGCCCTGGTTGGGACTCTTTGGAAAACCCCAATGGTTCCCTGTTGGGACCCTGCGGGACCCCCTCCCAATAATTCCCTGTTGGGACCCTTTGGGACCCCCTGATCTCTCCGTGATGAGACCCTGCGGGACCT